>JAHFWL010001083.1:0-222128 GCA_021292165.1 Shinisaurus crocodilurus
TGTATTCCTGTTCAAAAATGCAGAACGCTTAAGACCCAAGAACTCCACTGGAATCCTGACTGCATGTGGCATTGCACCGACCCTCACTTACACGCCGAGGGTCTGATCCTGCTCCCATTTTCATCAGTGATATACCAGCATTGGGCCTTTGTTCTGTTAACCTCCAGATATGCCACCTACTGTGCTGATAGATGGCAGTGGAATTTCTTTAAGTTCCTAAGTGGCTTTTGCCTTGTATTTTAATTATGCGGTTGACAGCGCACACTGCAACAGATGCTTTATAAAATACCTCTTTTGAATCAGCCCACAGAGCTCATTCCAGGATGCTAACAGCACTTTTCTGACAATGTGCAGCCGCGCTCAGAGAAACGCTGCCCATGTTTGTGGCAACAGGAGTAATCCAGCCCGATGGGCTTCTGTAACTCCTTTCATACCCAAAATCTCAAAATTGGCTTGTTAATACTGGGGCCTGACTCTGAGGTCAGTGAAAGAGAAGGCAATTATGTGGCTCTCAGAGAGAATATGTCTGCCATCTGTTCCCTGTGGTCCTCTCTTCTTTAGCCTCAATATCAGATTTTGGGTGAATTTTGCATTTGCACAGTTGAATGCATAATGGGCAAGAACCGGCTGCCCTTCTTCACCTCCTGGGGGAAAAAAATAGCAACTCAGCTCCCTGGAGCTTATCTAATTTGGGCCACATTTTCAAGTTCACTTAATATTTGTTAGCTACCACATTACTATGAAACATCCTCTTGTGCTCTCACAGGATTGTTAAATAACAGTAAATAGGTGATTACAATGGTGATTCTCAATCTGTGTTAGTAGGAACAATGTGCTCTTGAAAGATAGCTAAGAAATCAATCAATCAATCAATTAATAATAGAAGAAGAAGAAGAAGAAGATGATGATGATGATGATGATGATGATGATGGTGACCAGGTAATAATCATGTAGGTAATAACCACATATGTTCCAACTGTCCCTGGAAAAACAATTTTCCAGTTTTGTTCCTCTTTAGCCTTTTTGGGAGATGCTGGGTCTCCCAAGTTAAATCTCTGACTGGGTAGCAAATTAATTTTACTTTTTACACATTTGCACATCTGTGTAAATGCATCCACATGGGCACACAGTGCTAGTGCACTGCTTCCCTTCCGTTTCTGCATAACTGCCTATTCAGATAGTAAATGCATTCTGAGTGAATTGAAGCAACCAGATCCATGTGAGATTAGGCCTTCCAATACAGTCTTTGGTTGTTCCTTGAAATAAATGGTTTATTTAAAGCAGCAAGAGCCTTCAGCAGTGTTTAAAGGTGGGGGTTGCTCAGGCACTGGACCTTGCAATGAGAACAGGGGCGTTCTTTCATCGTTGAAATGTTGTTAGGTATTTATCTCAGAATAATGCGGAATAAAAATGTGATCTGATAATGTGTCCTAGTTCTTTTGTTACAAGACTGTCCTCTCAGGTAAGTCCAGAAATAATGGAATGTCCTGCGTCTTTTTATTCACTCATACAAAAGTATAAGTGAAAACTCTCACCCCCACCCCCATGGGCATCTGTTTTTTAGTTCACTGGCTCATCTTTATGTGTTGCCCAAATACTCATCAGTGTTCATATTTATAGCAGATCTGCCATAGATACCTTCTGCTCTTTACCTTTCTGCACAGGGTCCCAGGTTCATTTGCAGCTCCAGTTAAAGGGACAGGTAGCTGGAGAGCTGCTGCCAGTCTGAGTAGTCAGTGCGGGCTTGTTGTCAAACAGTGTGACATGGGATAAGGCGCTGCCTATGTTTCTCTTGTATCACAGATCGGCTAGCGAGTCTGTGTCATGAGCTGTGAGCAAACTTATGGGACCTCCCTGCCAGAGCCTTTACAGCAGGGTAGGGAACGTGTGGCCCTACAGATGTTGTTGGACTACAACTCCATCAGCCCTAGCCAGCATAGCCAGTGGTGAAGGATGATGGGAGTTGCAGTCCAGCAACATCTGGAGAGCCACACATCCCCCATCCCTGCTTTACAAGATCAGATTTGGGGAGAATGGGGTTGATTGGTACAGATACATGGGCAAGAAGCAAGGCAGTTTGGGGCCAGTCACAGTCTGTCTCTGTACGGCTTTCCTGTCCCCATTTCAGTACTTTAGTGCCATGTTGGAAGTTTTCAGGAATTTCCCCAGGTAGGATAGACGAGTGCCAGTGTGGTGTAGTGGTTAGAGTGTAGGACTGGGACTCCAAGACCCAGGTTCTAGAGCAGTGTTCTCCAACCTTGGGTCCCCAGGTGTTTTTGTCCTACAACTCCCAGCTACGCTGGCTGGGGCATGCTGGGAGTTGTAGGACAAAAACACCTGGGGACCCAAGGTTGGAGAACACTGCTCTAGACCCTACTTGGCTATGGAGCTCATTGGGTGACTGGACCAGCCATAGGCACTCAGCTTAAACTACCTCACAGGGTTGTTGTGGGGATAATATGGAAAGGAGGAGAACCGTGTATGCCACCTTGGGCTTCTTGGAGGAAAAAGTGGGATATACTTGAAATAAAATAAGTAAATAAAATGACGAAGGTGGCAGCGACACCTTGGGAGCAATGTGTATTGGTTCCATTGTGGTCCCTTTCTGCTCTGAATGTCAGTAGGGGACCAGCACTGTCTTGGATAGGTGCTTGCGTGTACTTCAGCAACTAGACGCACTGAGTGAAAGTGTTGGGTCCAAGCCTCACCACCGGGCCTCCAATATAAGCACACTGAAAGATCCTTTGTGTTCTCTAAACTAAGCCCTACATGGCGGGTTTTGTTCAGAAGGCTTAAAAACAGTGTATAAAGGGCACAGCACAGTCCAGTAGGAGCTGCTCCTACACAGTCCCCATTGAAATGGAATGAGAGATGGGCAATGGTGTGTGGTGTGTGTGTGTGTGTGTGAGAGAGAGAGAGAGAGAGAGAGAGAGGAGAGAGAGAGAGAGATCCTTTTCATTTTAGAATGTTGTGGGCAGCAGAACCTCCCAATGAATTGTGCCCAATGACTGGGGATTGTGAAATGGTTGTCTCCCATCTGCACAATATTTGAGGGTTTAACTGAGACATGAGCTGTTTGGAATCAGGCTTCTACTTTTATGGGTGATGGCAACCTTTAACCTCTCACCTTGATGGACCTTGCTTCTTCTTTCTCGACAGGGTATACCACTGGAACTCCCTACAAGGTTCCCCCTACCCAGAGTAACAACGCACCTCCTCCATATTCCCCATCTCCAAATCCTTACCAAACTGCTATGTACCCCATCCGAAGTGCCTATCCACAGCAGAACCTGTATGCCCAGGTGCGTATATCTGTGTTTGGTTTTGTTCTATTTATGTATCACATTTATTCTCACCTTCCGCAGAAGATACCCAAGACATGTTTACAATTAAGTCAAACAATAGACAGTAAAAATACAGGTGGCAGCACAGCAATGACAAACAACAAAACAAAGCCAGCATCTCAGAACACCACTGCTCATAAAGCTCCGGATCTAATAATAGAAAGTAAAATTGAATTAAACTGGTAAAACTGGAATGTTTTATGGTATGCCTTAAAACTCAGCCAAGGGATATCTTGGCAGGCCTCCCTAGGGAGGCCATGCTTAACTGGTGCTGTCACCAAGAAGGCCCTGTTCCAACCCTTGCTAGAATTCTCCTCTCAAAAGGAAGGAACTGAGAGCAAGCTCCACTCCAAAGGTCTCAAAGAACAGGACACCATGTATGGGGGGAGATACTGTAACTAGCTAGCAAGAGGGTCTCAGGAGTCCTGCAAGTTTCTGTGAGGTCTGTCTTGCTTGCTTCTACGTAATTGTGCTTTTCCAGCTCCCTAGGAGCTATGGGCAGACAGCAATAGTTTAAAAGCCAACTTGTTGGATCAACCTCTGTTTACATGCTTCTATGTAAACGCCAGTGTGGTTAGAGTGGTTATAGTGTTGGACTGTGACTCGGGAGATCCAGGTTCTAGTCCCCGCTCGGCCATGAAGCTCACTGGGTGACTTTGGGCCAGTCACTGACTCTCAGCCTAACCTACCTCACAGGGTTGTTGTGAGGATAAGATGGAGAGGAGGATTATGTAAGCCGCCTTGGGTTCCTTGCGGGGAAAAGGCGGGGGTATAAATATAATAATAAATAAAATAATAAGTTAACGGAGGTCAATCCAATAAAATAATAATTTTCTGTATAACAGGTTTAACCAGCTACCCTCTGATTTTGTGAAGTGTCCAGAGAGCTTTCTCTATTGGGCAGTCTAGAAATGTAATACATAAATAAATATTTATTTAAAAGGTGGATTAGCACAAGAGACTGCTGAGAATTTGTCAGCAGGTTTAATTCCATCTCCAGAGGATTGAATTGGGATAAAGGATTTTTTAAAATCACGCTACTAGTGGGGGTGGGGGGGCATTATAAGCAACAACTGCATTGTTGTTAATAATGACCACGGTTAATAATGTCACTTTTTACATTTAATTTCCTTCTGACTTCACTGCTGACAGTTCTTCCCCTCCCCATTTGTACTGTATATAAACCTAAAACTCTACATCCATAATACTCCATGCATCTCCTGAAGTGGGCTATAGTCTACAAAAGCTCATGCCAGAACAAATGTGTTAGTTTAAGGTGCCACAGGACTCTTGGCTGCTTCTGCTTGACACTGATGTTTTATGGGGTGCTTGTGTTTTAGTAGATAATAGTTGTATTTTTTTGCTGTTCTAAATTGCATATGTTTTAATTTTGTTGTAAGTCACCTTCAGTCGTTTTTGAGAAAGGTGTCTAAGAAATCTAATTAGTAGTAGTAACAATAATAATGAGGAAGAGGAGGAGGAGCAGGAGCCACAAGAACCTTGTTGTGGCACCCTACTAAGTAGTAGTTTCCATTGGGTGGAGCAGAAATTGCTTAGCACCTTCAGGAATTCCCCTGCCAAGCAGGAGCAGAACCACCACAGAGCAGTGCCCCCCCGCTCCTAACCTGGACAGGTGACCCAGAAATATATAATGATGGATGGCATTGAAAGCCACTCGGATATCAAGGAGAATCAACAGGGTTACATTTCCCCTGTCTGTCTGTCTGCTGCTGTTGGCCACCAGGGTGACCATCGCAGAACTGGGTAATCCGTTTCATCCAGGAGAGTTTGAAGTTGAGTCTTCACCACTTGCCCAAGCACTTTGCCTAAGAATGGAAGATTAGAATCAGGGCAGTAGTTGCATCAGTTGCCGGTGTGCAAGGAGGGCTTTTTGAGAGGAATGAAGGGCTGATAATGAGAGGATGGGTGGGGAAGGCAAGGATGGGTCAAGCGTGAACTGCTTGCTTCTTCTCCTGCCTGCCACACTTCCCCTGCAAATTGCCCCTTCCCAGCACGCCTGTGCAGCAAAAAATAAATTTTAAAAAAGGCATCTGGGGTTTCTAAATGCAGACAGCTGCTGAACATCCTTCTAGCCTCAGTGGGGGCATTCTTGGCTGGGGAGGGTCAAGCTTCCCATCCCTAAGATCTGCATACCAAATGATCAGACACATGAGTGGCAACTTAGCACTGTCTGCCTTCTCTTATCTAACTCTTTGTAAAAGCTGTTTATGCTACTGGCTATTATAACTATGACAGTGGTCCTATAGTTTAATTCTGAATTCCGTGGAGAAATCTTCCCTTCGACCTGCTGCCTGCCATAAACGAAAGAGAGGAACCCCCAGTTTGCAGCTGCTTTCCCCATGTGAAATCCTACCCTGTGCAAATTCCAGCTCAGCTGTTTTGCCAGCTGAAAAGCTAGGTGGCATACCTCTTCTAGGCGTGATACCCAGTACAACTGGGTGGTGGTTACCTAAAATTGCTTGGCACTATTCAAAAAGACAAAATAAGACAGGCTCGCCGTCTAAAGATAAAGATTGAAGGAGCTAAGTGGCTTGAAGACTCTGTGTGATGGTCAGTACTGTCATTGCTGAATTTTTCAAAGCGATCTCTGCTGAAATCTGGCTGTTCCCCCCCCCCCCCCAAATACAGGGAGCATATTACACGCAGCCTGTGTATGCAGCACAGCCTCATGTCATCCATCACACCACTGTGGTCCAGCCAAACAGCATCCCGTCTGCCATTTATCCAGCTCCCGTGGCTGCCCCGAGGACTAATGGAGTGGCCATGGGGATGGTAGCCGGGACCACCATGGCAATGTCGGCAGGTGAGAATTGCATTAAAAAGAATATCTGTTTCATTAGCCCTTACAATGCAGCAGCCTTGCCCGAACTGATGGTTCAAACACGTACTCTGGCATTCTGACACAGGTGTGTTGAACTACAACTCCCCTGGGAGCAATGACCACGCTGGCTGGGGATGATGGCAGTTGCAGTTCAACACATCTGGAGGGCACCAGGTTGGAGAAGGCTGCTGCAGGGTCTGCAATAATCTGGAATTGGGTTGTCTCTTTTGAAAATTCCTAATTGTATTTGCGGAGCTGTATGTTTGCCCATAACACCACGAAATGGAACAGAACTCAAGTTCCTAAGCATTGCATCCTAAGTGCCCCTTGCCCAAAATTGCTTTCCTAATGACTGTGAAAATATGATGGAAAGCATGCCTGCTGGGATTTCCCAAACTGGACAGGGTGCAAGAATAAAATTTCCAGGAACTGGGGGTGGGCTTCAGTGTTTCTCAACCTTGGGTCCACAGATGTTTTTGGCCTACAACTCCCAGCATGCCCCAGCCAGCTATGCTGGCTGGGGCATGCTGGGAGTTGTAGGCCAAAAACATCTGGGGACCCAAGGTTGAGAAACACTGAGCTATCTGTAGTCCTCATGTCTCCCCATGTCTAGCAAACAGAGAATAAATTCTACAAAAATAGTAAATTGTCAGGAGGGCTGCTTCTCTGTGTTGGCATCTTAGCCATAAGCCAGCCCACGATTCCTCTGCAGCTACTTCTTCCCCCTTCCTCTGGAAGGAAGAGCCTGAAACCTCCTAGACTGTGTCATCAAATGCCAGGGGTCATCAAATTTCGCCATGCTTATGCCACACATATCCCCTGCTGTTATATAACTGTACCTTTGTTTGCCACTTTGGGAGCAAGCAAAATAATGTGGGTTGCAAATGTAATGAATTAATAAAATTTAAAAAACAAAACAAAACAGAACCAATGGTGCAGAGCTAGAGAGCTCTTGCACATTTGTCCGATTGCTGTGATATTTATTTTGGTCACAGAATTCAGCTTTTCTGGGTGTAAAACTTGGCTTGCTTGGCGACACTGATACATGTAGTGTGGAGTACACAAACAGTCCTGCTTTTTGGTAGTCATTAATTTAACATCTTCAGCATGCCTGCTGCTAGCCTCTGTCATTGTGTTCCTAGTCTGGGATAGAGCTTTAGTAAACCAGTATTCTCTCAGTTTTCCACCAAGTTATTTTGTTTGTCTTCCTCTCCTCTTGTTGAAAGGGTGCTTCCCCCTCGGGTTTAGTGCGGAATCCCCATGTTTAGAGGTGCACTCCTATGCATGTTTCGACAGAAGAAAGTCCTACAACTCCCTGCATTCCCTAGCCAGCCATACTGGCTGGGGAATGCGGGGAGTTGTAGGGCTTTTTTCTGTCGAAACGTGCATAGGATTGCCCCTCTGATTCACCCACTTTGTCTGGAGCAGCCACACAATGCTGCCGCCCGGTCAGTGTCCCCCTCTACTTTCCCTGTGGTTCATTATAACCCAGTGTTCTCCAACCTTGGGTCCCCAGATGTTTTTGGCCTACAACTCCCAGCATGCCCCAGCCAGCTACGCTGGCTGGGGCATGCTGGGAGTAGTAGGCCAAAAAACATCTGGGGACCCAAGGTTGGAGAACACTGCCATTGCAGTGGATGCCATTTCATGTCACACAAAAACAAGGAAGGAGCGATTCTCAAAGTGCCTGAAATATCTGTTCTGCCCGGCATGGTGCATTTGAGAGATGCAATTCCTTCTTCAGGGGCTTTCACTTTCAGCAGAGGAAGGAGCAGAAGGGTTCATTGCTGCGTATTTGTGGGAAGATGAGTGAAAGCCCCTGAAGAAGGAATAGTATGAATGAAACACATTGGGTAGAATAAATATTTCAGGCACTTGGAGGATCACTTCTCTCTTGCTTTTGTGTGGCATCCAGTGCTTTCCCTTTTGTTGGTTACGTGGCATTTTTTTTTTTTTAATCCATCCTTTAATTATTGCTAAAATGTTTTCTGGCTAGATTTTATTTTCTAATGAAAGAGCGGTGATACACTATAACACTATAATCTTAATTAAAAAATAATAATCCCAACACCATATTTTTTTCTGGTGGTGATCAGAAATATAAAATCATTTTTACAAATTGCCATTATTGTATTATTGTGTTTCTAGGATTATAACATAATAATGCAAAAATTAACATCATAGCATTATGGTGTTATAGTGCCATACCTCTCTTACATAGAAAAAAGAGGATGTATACGATGTATACAGCATCATAATGCTATAACGTTAAATTTTGCATTATGGTGTTATATTGCTAAAACACTATGATACAATAATGTTAATTTTTAGAAATCATGTTTAGAATCTAATTACTGCCATTGTATCAGTAACTCGAAGCGAAAGTTGATTTTTGGGGGGTGGCGGTGTGGAAAATTAATATTATAGAATTATGGTCCAAAATCCACGGTTAGGCAATACCTTTATTAGGACCAACCAAAATGTCACAAAAGAGTTGCAAGGTTTTGTGAATTATGGTGTTATCCCAATATACCTCTCTCTTTCATTATATATTATATAGAAAAGTGTTTAAGCAACAATTAAAAGATTTAAAACAAAACAAAACAGCGTCATAAGCTGGTGCCCACTGCAGGGTTATAATGGATATGTCCTGAGCTTGAAATGGCCCCACCATTTGTGTGGGCGGAACACAGCAGGATATAGAGAGAACTGGAGCACCAGACTCCCGAGAGCGTTTTGGAATTCCGCTTGTAGTTTACAGGGGAAGGCAGCGATTGGGTTGTGCTAGGAGCCACCGATCTGGAAGCAGCCACAGTGAGGCATTTTATTCTACTGAGGATACATCCCTCCACTTCCCTCCTCTCCCAACATGCTACTGTGCCTTGTCAGTAGTTCCTCTGTCCCTGCATTTCACTCTGTGCTGCCTGCCTGCCTGCATTGCCACTGCAGTGCTCTTTCATCGGCTGACACGTGCTGCCTACAGGCAGGATGGGATGGGATCAATAAACCCATGGAGCTCTTTCCAGCTTGTGATCTTCCTAGGCTGGAAAAAAGCACCACAGAGCTAGACTGACTTCTTCTGCCAGGATGAATCCCAGATCCCATTTCCCCACTTGTCAGGAGGAGCAGTATGTTATAACAGAGAGAAAGCAAACCCTTTCTGCAGTCTCTGGCCTACTGGAAGACAGTAATCCATGTTTTTGGTGTGAATATATGCTCTCTGGGGGTAAACTAGGCTCTAAGGTAAGCAGAAGCCAAGGAATTACAGCCAGGCCATTTCAAAAGGAGCCTGCCCATCTTGGGGTAAATGGTAACTCTTGAAATGCCGCCAGCAAAACTCTTTATGCGGTTCGGGGGTGGGCAGAAGAGCATTCAATAAAGAGCATTAATTAAAATGTGCGCACATCTGTTGTCTCTAATTTCCATAGCTAATTGTGCAAAAATGCTTGAGACCCGTAGGATGGTTAAGCTGAAATAAAAATGGCCTCCTTTATCTGCCAGCTCCTGCCCCGCCCCCTCCTCCCCCCATGAAGGTCTGTTTGTTGGGTTACAACACGGGTGCAGCTTTGCACATTTTTGGAGGTAAGGGACTGGGCCTTCTGCATGGCCTGTTCAACAGGAGGGGTGCACAGGGGTGTCTTCTCTAGCCCAGGTTGCTTTCGAAAGCAACGCTGCATCTCAGCTTGCCCACGTCCTTGGGTGTGTTTCCCAAGTTGGACCCCCAAAGGCAAGACCTCTCATCGACGAGCCCCCAGGACTCAAGCCCTGTGCTAGGCTGGCCTTGGACTGTGTGCACAGCCTTCCCACCCCACCCCGCAGCAACTCATAGGAAAGGGGGCCTTTCCCCATGCAGCATAGCCCACAGGTGCGTGCACCAAAGAGGGCTACCTGCCGTGCGAACACTTGCAGGTGGGCTCTTGCCAGAGAGCGAAGCCACGCGCTTCAGGGGAAATCCTGCCCCCGCTTCCCCTGGGGCCCCTTGGTTCAGAGCTCGCCGTGGGCACAACTCCTGACACAAGCTTGAGGTGCTAGGATGCCGTGTTCTGTGTCTCCCTCCATTCTGATTCTCTCTCCCCGTTGCAGGCACTCTGCTGACCACTCCTCAACACACTGCCATCGGAGCACATCCAGTCTCGGTGCCAACGTACAGGGCTCAGGGGACCCCTGCCTACAGCTATGTCCCTCCACATTGGTAATCTCATTGGCCAATCCATGTAAGTGGCAGCAAGCATTTGCTCTGGGGGGAGGTCAGTCTGTGTGTGTTGGGGGGGGGGGAGCTGCGTACAGCAAGTTTCTTTATGGGTCGCTCGGCCCCAGTCTGATCTCTAGAACTGGTGTCCTAGAGGGCACCTTCCCCAAGTGCAAGGGAGACAATAGACCAGCGTGTGCTATTCAGTTTTGCCCTTGGACCAGGAGTACGAGGATCAGCAACAAAATAAGAAGCCAGCCTTAAGTGGTCTCACAACTGTTAAGGTTCCTGAGGAAGTGTGTGTGTGTGTCTGTGTGTGTGTGGTATTATTTATTATGGTGTGCAAATGGACTTCATTTCAGCCCCATCAAAGAGAAGCAACACAAGGCTCAGTTGAAACTATGAGAAGGACAAGAAGAGGCTTGAGCCTCCCTTTGCAACTGTCTAGTTCAGTGTTCTCCAACCTTGGGTCCCCAGATGTTTTTGGCCTACAACTCCCAGCATGCCCCAGCCAGCTACGCTGGCTAGGGCATGCTGGGAGTTGTAGGCCAAAAACATCTGGGGACCCAAGGTTGGAGAACACTGGTCTAGTTAGTATAACTTCCTAAGAGGTAATTTGCAACAGATTGCACTAGAACAGCGGTGGGGAACTGCTTTCAGCCTGAGGGCTGGACCCAATTTTGGAGAAAACTGGGCGGCGGGGGGGTGCATTCCAGTGGTGGGCAGGGCCAAAGGCAAAGGGGACAAGGCCAAAATCCAAAAAAATGCCAGCATATTTTAGCTTAAAGCTCTTACTGCTAGCAACTAAGTCCTAGGAGAGGTATTTTACTCTTATAGAATGGGGGGGAAAGCTTGCCCTAAAGCCAAGAAACCACCAAACAATTGGTGGTTGGTGGAAAGGAGAAGGGGCTGGATTTGTCCCCTGGCCCGGAGGTTCAATGCTGCTGCACTAGGAAGAGGCTGAGCCCGCTCCATTGTAGTTGGCTCCCCTTGGTTTTGCAGCATGCACCCCCCACCCCCACCCCCCCGTCAGTTGGCAAGCAGTACCACTGCTTACATGGAGCAGAAGGCCCACTGCCCTTTCTGCTATAGAGATGCAGAAGATCGGTGAATGTATGTGGGGAAAATGCCCCAGATGGGTATAAAATGCAAGCACACAACAGAATCCCCCTAGAGATTGTGCCTGTAAGGATGGAGTTGCCATCCAGGATAGGAATCCAATTGCAGGGTAGGAATGGTACCCTTTTGCATGCAGACACACAGAGCTCTCCCTCCTCAGTGGAGACAGCTTCTCAATAGGAGGAGATGCTGCTGGCATTGTTTTTTTTTTCTTTAGATAGGGGACATGGACAGAAACATTACAAGCCAAGGTTCTTCTGCCTGCATCAGTCAAAAGGATTGCTGGTTCCTGCCACAGGGCGTGCCGGCCAGAACAGGAGGAAAAGGCATCCCTTAGTGTGACTCAGCAAGCAGGCGGCAGGAGTTAAATATAGCCTCCCCATTACCTGATGGCGCGTGAGTGACAGCAGATCCCCGTGTGTGCGAGATGGGAGATTAAAAAATCCTGTTCCCGTGTGCCCATAAATCCACACACAGAAGTTCAGATCTTTCTCTCCCTCTCTGTGCAGCGTGCAGCGTTTCGGTTGCAAACAGCCAGCCAGCTCCTGTAATCTGATTCCAGCTGCCAGCTCCCCCGGTTTATAGATTCCATGTAGCAAGGAAATAACTCTGTAACTCCACAGGTCTATTCTACCTGTTTATTTACTTTAGCAAGTAATATTCTACAGAGTATACATTCCTAGTTACAGTCCATGTGCAGAGTACAATGCATAGCAAGCATTTATTCCAGTGGAGCAAGGTTGGCTTTACTCTACCTCAGCAAAGACGTTACATGGTTGCATAAGTCCAGCAAGCAAAAGTCAGAAGAAAAGAGTGAAGAGAGAGAACAGTCCTGCTCCTCTCTAAAATGGCTCCAGACAGAAAAACAAGTCAGTACGTCACCAGAAAGCATAAACAGAGTGTTGAGAGGGGAGTTATATGCTGTAATATTCTCTCCCCACTAGTCTTTGACTCTATGCTTTTTGTGCCGTGCATGGGGAGCCTTGCACTGAACTGTATAGCTGTAAATTGTAATGGATCTATGCGTGAAGAACCTCAGTAAAAGTTTCTACTGATGAGCTCACGTCTCCTCGTTATTCTTTGAGCTTGCACACAACAACTCCTATCTCTGCTACGTGGGGCGGCAGCAAAGTTCCGACAAAATGGCCTGGGTCTCCCTAGTATATGATATTCACCGGGAGCTGGATAAGGGGAGTGCGTCCCTGTTGGTTCTGCTGAACCTCTCGGTGGCTTTTGATGCCAGTATCTTTCTGGGCTGCCTTGCTGGTATTGGAGTGTGGGTGGGTGGGGGGAGGCATTTTCCGGTGGCGTTAGTGTTTCCTGGTGGATAGGTTTCAGAAGGTGGGGCTTAGACTTTGTCCCATATGCTTTTGGACGCATACATGAAACTGCTGGGAGAGATCAACCACTGGGACAGTGGCTAGTTGAAGGACCGTTTCGTCCCATGTGAACCTGCCCCACCTGTTGCACGCTCCTCTTGCCGAGGTATGGTCAGAGGCACAGTTGGTGGCAGCGCCCTGTATGTGGAACTCCCTGCCACAAGAGGTTAGGCCACCTTCCTCTTTATCTGTGTTCCACCAGCAAGTGAAGACATTTCTCAATAAACAAGCATTTAACTCTGCTGTTGCTTAATGTTACCTATTGACTGCTTGTTTGGGTTCTTTGTGGTTTTGTCTTTGCTGCTGCTTTTATTGTTTTAATGATTGGTTGCTTTTGTTATGCTTTTTTATAATTTGTAAGCCAGTTTGGGTGACTCCTTTTTTGGAGTGTAAAATGGGGTATAAATTCCTTGAATGAATAAAACATGCAGTATCCTTACTGGATGCCCACCCACCCTTCTTTAAAAACTTCAAGGATGAAGATTATACACCTTCCCTCAGCATTTTGTTTCATCGCTGAGTTGCTTCTAGAAGATTTTTCCTAATGTTGAGCCTAAATCTACCTTTCTGTGATAAAAACCCTGTGTTTCTCTGCTTTCTTCCTCTCAATGGATAACATGAACAGCAGTTTCCTTTCTTTTTCCTGGCACCCTTTTAAATATTTAAAATCTACCAGCAGGTTTCTCACTTCAGGTAAGGCCATGACAGTAAAGGGTAGCCAGAACCTCTCGAGGCTGCTTGTTTAGCCTTGGCGGGGGAGTTAGATTATTTTGCAGGTAGGCAGAGGTGCTGCTGTGCCTGCGGACACTCCTCTTACGCCCGTGAAGTGCCCTGCTGATCCCTGTGATTTATTTTACTTTAAAATTTGAAGTGTTTTTCCCAGGTGGCCAGGAGCACCTCAAAGCGAAGCACTGGCCTTCAGCCACGGGCCATCTGTTGCCCAGAGCCACTAAAGGTGGCGGGTGGCTGGAGGCCAGTGCTTCACTCTGAGCTACCACCAGCCTCCTGGGCAAAAAAGGAAGGAAATGACAGGCTGCTTTGCCACTGCCGGGTAAGGGGGAATGCTTGGGGGGTGGCAGCACAGCAACCAGGGGAGGGCTAGGATCGACCCAACGTGGTGAGGGGAGGAACTGAGGATAGCGAGACTGAAAGAGAGAGAGCGACTGGCGAGAGTGTGGATCTTGTGTACTGGCAGTGTGTGTGTGTGTGTGTGTGTGTGTGGCGGGGGGAGCAAGCGAGAGAGAGCGCAGGTTTGGAGGGGTGATCTAGTGAGAGAGAGAACTGTGGGTTCTCTCTGTGGGAGTGGGTCTGTGTTTTGAGGTTCAGTCCCCAACTCTGCCACGTATTCAGGGTCTTAGGCAACTTACTTGTCTGTCAAAAGGGTTTCAGAGACTTGGCTGCACCCACCGGAGCAGCTATTCTGTGATGGTGCCCCCGTGACACTTTCTCAAAATGCCAGACGTGCCCCATCAGCCCGGAAAAAGTTAGCGTGCCCAGCTTGTTTACTTTTGCAGGAATGAGGGCTAGAGACTAGGACTTTTAAAAGAAGAAAGAAAAAGAGACAGAGATTGAGATAAGATTCTTGTAAATTCCCAATAGCAGACGCACGTAATAACAGAATCCCCAATAGCCCCAAATAGCAGATTTTTCTATGTAAATGAAAAGCATGCTGAGCTGATGGTGGGTCTGCCCTGAGGATCAGCCTCCGTTGCAGAGAGCATTAGAAGCAGGCCCAGGGGCGCAATCCTATGGCTGCTAGACGCTGTCCGGACGGCCATAGGAGAGGTTGGAATCCCAGTTCCGACTTTGGAAACGTGCCGAGGTCGGAGCTGGGACTCTAACCTCGGAGAGCCCTCCCTCCGCCCTCACGGCTGGCACGGTTCTTTCTGTCCCGGCTGCAGCTTCAAGGTCGGAAGACCCAACCTCAGAGCTGGCGTTGGGTGGGTGTTCCTGGGGGCGGGGAGGGTGTATCCTGGCGGCACATCAGCCTGTCCTCTTCATGAGCCACTGGGAAAAACTTAGTTAGCCGAAATCAGCCGTCCACATCTTTTGCAGGGCAGGAGAAGCACAGGGGTGACCTTCACCTCTGTGCTCCTCCCGCCCTCGAGGGGATGCCCGTAAACCTCGTGAGTTCGGAAAATTATGGGCAGCCACACTGGATCGCATTGCAATAGGGTCAACAACACCATCCTTCTGTGGCAACGTGAGCCAAGGGCATTGCAGAATCAAGGGTCTGGTGACAGATACAGGCTTTTTCCCTGAAGGGATCATTGCTCAGTAGACCTTCACCTCTGCTAAATAGGTTTTGCAGGTTTTTGTATTTGTTTTGAAAACCTATAAAGGCCTGTTTGACCAGAGGTGACAGTGGGACAAAAGGGATGTGTATACACCTTACCGGATGTGAAACCTTTCTCAAACTACTTTCAGCTGTCCCTCAAAAACTCTTGTGTCTCTGACCTCGGCTGGCATGTGGAAACACCTAGCCATGGGCACAAGTCCCACTGGGGGACACCTGTGGTATGAATTTGTCCTTTGGAGTACTGTCTTAAATGCTTCTGTCCTTCTGTAAATTGATACTATTGACAGAGGAACATCTGACATGCAAAACTCAAATCCTGTGCAGATTTTAAATTGAGGGCCTGCAGAGAGATGCACCAGCCTAGCAAAAAAAAAAACCACCCAGGCCTTTGATGGAACTGCATTCCAAGTAAAGGTGTTGATTGGCTGGAAGAGTGAACTCCATTAAGCAGTGCCACCCCCTTTGGGAAGCATGAGAATGTAGCCGTAGCTGTTTCTGCATTGCTGCTTCTAACTTCTGTCCAAATTTTTCTTTCCCTCTTTCTCTCTTGCAGATCTGGAGTCAAACATTGTATGCAACAACTCAAGTCTTACATCGGTGCTGGAGCAGCTGTCCCAAGGCACCAAGTCTGTTAGCAAGAACAAAAAACAAAAAAAGTGCAAGGATCACTTTATGCATTCTTTAGGGTTTTAATTTTTTTTAAAAAAACAACAACCCCAACACGAACCTTTTTTAGTTTATTTTGTAAAAGCTGTTTTCCTGTCATTGCCCCCAATCTCCAGCCCCCTTTTCTTTTTCTCTCCTTGCCCCCCCCAGAATTGTTTCATGCTGTCCGCTGATGCTGAGCAATACTCATGCTTCTGTACCACCTCCCCGCTGCTGCTCCCACCTGCCCCTCCGCCGCCGTTTGCATTTCACTCTTCCTCAATGCAGTGCTGCGAGTGTCTCCAGCCGTCGTGCATTTCATTCACAGAGTCCATTTTGGTTTTACTAGCAAGAATGATTGATGTTCAGGGTTACAGAGTGAGGGGGGGGGAAAAAAAGCACAGTGCTGGCAGGCATGCTCCTTCCCATTTCAGCCCCATTAATATCTTTCTCCCTATCTCTGTCTCTCTATATCCAATTATTTCATCTTCCATAACATATGAGAAAATTGGTGTCTTCCAGATAGGTGTTGGAATTAGATTTACAGTTCATTTTCTGCGTTGAAACATGGAGCTTGTTCCTTTGTTTACAGGGGTGGGCAGAAAGATGAATGACATGTGACACCCCCTTGTGTTATAGGAAGTAGGCCAGCTGCTAATCACCCAGAGGTTTTGCTTGTGTTCGTTTTTCAATTGTGGAATCCCTGTGTCCCCCTGCACAACAGGAAGAGGAAAAGCCGAGGGGTGGGGTGCATGCTAGCATGGGATGTTAAATGAACAGGAGCTATTCCCTTGATTTTATAGTAATTTAGCTGTGTTCCCAGTTCAAAGAGGAGAGCAATTTTGGTGGGGAAAGTCAGGAAAGATTGTGGTTGCATGCTAGCACTTGCTAGGCAAGTAGCACAGCTGCAGTGAAAATGAAAGTTTTCCCAAATGTTAGGCTTGAGTAGTTGCTTCCAAAGAGTGCAACGAGGAGAGGCTCAGAAGCCAGTGGCCTGTGTCTGTTTCTTGGCCAGTCCCCTCAACCAAACTGAATAGAATTTCAGTTTTTAATTTCCCTCCAGCTTGTATTGTTCGGCACACGCTGAGGGCTCTGTGTTGTTTGGTTCCACTTTCAACTCCACCCCACGTTTGCTGCAGTCTTGCCCGATAGTTTCAGCACATGGCAGGCTCTGTGTTGAATTCACAAAAGCCACATCCCCAACACACTGAGTTTGGTTGTGCGAAACGGCCCAGAGATACAGTGTGCGGCTTCTTTTTGTACACATGCAAGCGAATGCAAATGCACTCTCCAAGTCCCATCAGTAGTTTACTGAGCATCACTGCTGGACCGAAGATAAGAGGGCCAGTTTGTTTAATTTTCATTTCTGAAACACGTTTTAACTTGGTAGGAAGGTGGCAGTCTCCTACCGGGGGTGGAGGTCTACCGGGCAAAAGTGTGAGAAGTCAGGCAGAAGGGAAAGACAGGCTCCGTCGCAGCAAGGGCGGTCAGAGGCCTGCAAGGATTAAATTTGCAATAACCCAAACCAGAGAGGTTGTCAGGAAGTGTTAGTCGCAGGTGAGGCGCAGCTGCTCTAAGCAGTTGCCGAGAGATGCTTGTATAGCCAGAGGTCAGTCAGCAGGGCTGCCTGACCACCATTTGTTTGCCTTCAACTGAGGACTGAGATAAAGTTCCATTAGGGCCTCCGTTGGTGCTGCCCTCTCCTTGAGGCTCCCTCGGTGTTTTACAGGGTGCCAGCCCTAAGAGGCAGGTGCTCCAGCATCTCTGTGCAGCCGCCCTTTGAATCCAAACAACGCGCTGCATGTTCGGTGCTTGGGATCTTTTCAGGTGCACAAGGCAGGACCTGTGGGGTGTTGGGCAGGGAAGAGACTCCACTGGGATTGGTTTCCGGGCGGAAGTTCCCGGGTGAAAACAGTCTTAGGGGGGAAAATCCCCAGTTCTGCTTCTTTTGTCTGGGACGCTCCTGGGATCCTCATCACATTCGGGATTAACAGAACCCGGTGTCTGGTGGCTTCTGATAAAAGGTGCCTGTGGAGATCTTTAATCTGAATGGGGTTCCTTTCCAATGCTCAGGAGAAACAGCAGGGCTAAAAGGTATTTGTCAGAGATGGGGGGGGGACAGAAATTTTAAATAGGAAACTGTTAGAGAAATGGTGGGGTGGAGCTGAAATAACATGTTGCATCTGCAGTGATGGCATCTGGTGCTTTCCAGGTATTCTAGGTAAACGGGTCGCTGCTTGCTCATAGATCTACTCCCAGTAAGTTGTGGCTGGATGCTGCAGTGGATGCTGGATGCTGTAGCATCCGCATGCTTCCTTCAGGCTGTTGGGTGCTCAGTGCCTGGGTGGTGCTGGGGGGGGGGGCAGATTCCAGCACGTGACAAACTGCAGGTAGCTGGAAGCAGAGGAGACCTGGGATGGAGCTTGTAGCCCTGACAGGGAGCCGACGACAGCGGCACAGTGTGTGCGTCGGGCTGGGCGGGCGGGTTTGCAGGCTTGGAGATGCAAGGGGCCGGGTAGAAAGAAGGCAGCAGTTTTTCGACTGCGTTTATTCCAGTCATTGTGGCGATTTCGTTTACTAGCCTAGACCGTTTAGAATCACTTGTGAAAACGCTTTTGGCCATCATTCTAAGGACCAGCTTGGGGGGCAGGTGTGGAAATCCCCCTGTGCTCAAGAATTCTTATTTTCCGAGGCACCTGTGAGCCTCTAACTCGGGGACCATAATTTGGTTCTTGTCCCACTGTCCCCAAGGCGCCTTTCCATTAAAACAAATATTAGAAATACCATTTGTTGGGAGATCATGGAACCGTAGAAAGCACCCACCCATCCACCAGCTCCGGTCATGGCAATGTGCTGTCAACAGCTTGGCACAGAATGTCGACCGTTTTCATGCAGAGAGCAGGCAACCCACATATTGTTCATTATTTCTGTAGCACTTTCCGCGCATAAAAGTGGCTTTTACCATGTTCTGCCCCGGCAGCTGCCCTGGGAGAGTTGGGAGAGGCTGAAAAAGAGTGGTTTGCGCAAGGTGACCCAGCACACTTTCTGGCTGAGCAGGGAGGTGACCCCGCCTCCCCGTCTCGAAAGGCGGACAGTAACACTTCACAAGCACTGCCACTGTGGACTGACGCTTGACGCAGGAAGATCTGGGCGTGGCTGAAAACCCACTGAAGAGCCAAACCCCACTGTCTTGAGCTCCTGAAATCATTCTGTGCAGGTTGTTTACAGAGGGGGTGGATTTTTATAGTTAACAGATGGCCCTGATTTGTGTCCTCTTTCATTGCTCCCCCGTCTGGCATTTCCTGCTAACCTCAGTGGTGCTGCTAGAAAGGGGTTGAGGTGCCATAATCCGGCCTTATGAAGGCAGGTTGAAGTAATTGGGATCCAATGTTTAATAATACAAGTAATCTTTGGAGCTCTGTTTGTATATAGCTGTATAAAGTATATACTTTTAAATTTGACTGGAAAGCAGTTGGAAAAAAATGGAAGGTTGGGAAAGTAATGTTGGGATGGGGGCCATTGAGGGGCCATGGATTGACATGTGCAATTAAACTGGGGAGGGCGTTTGAGCTGTGGCCAGATACCGAAAAGATGGAGTTATGTTGCTGTCTTAGGGTGATCCCTTCTGCTGCTTCTTTTGGAGCTGTGTGGTATCGTCTTCATTATTTTTGCGTTTCAAGAACCTATTACTGTTCATTTACAGAGATTAACACCCCTCCGCTCCCATGAATAACGAAACAGAGAAAACATTGTGATGTTCTCACAATGTTTGTGTGATGTTTTCATTGTGATGTTTTCACAACCACCGATGCAGGTTACCACTATTAACAGACCCCAGTGATACCCTCCCTTTCAAACATGTGCTGTAATGCAAGACTTGAAAAGAATCAATCAGTAAAAGAATGCATATTAATCATTGTACTGGCCCAAACACACGTCGAAGAACCTTGGAGGTGCCTCCCAGCTGCGACTCCAGGAAAACTGAACTGTGTGTACGAGTATTTGCTCCTGTATTTTATGAACCATAATAACCTAGTCAAAATTATTATTATTTTTTGCAGTTCAGATCTGTAATTTAAAAGGCGCTTTTTACCATAAGTGTTATTTAAGTTTTTGTTTTTAATGATTGATGTTTATTATTCTTCACTAGAGGAACTTTATGGTTGAACTGGTTGGAAGCTTCTTCAAGCGACAGGGAGCACTTCAGAACACAAGTCTGTGGGCTTTCGTTCATGAGCAGGAGTTTGCGGGGGGGGGGGCGCCCCCAAGTCCTAAGGGTCTTTTAAAACACCTAAATGGGCCAGGACTCAAATCACCTCACCCGTGATGGTCATTCCTAGATGTGAATTCAGAAGACATTCATTTGTGGTGACTGCAATGACCGCATTATGGCATTGGTCATTGGAATCAATGTGTGGTATTCCTGACGGGTCCCAGTCAACAGAAAGAGCTCCAATGAGGTCACTGCATGGTCATTGTAGACCCAGACTCCTTTTTAGGTCTCTCTCCCTGGCTCCCGCAGCCACCCTCTGGGCCCTTCCACACCCAGTAGAATCTGCATATTATTTTTTGGCGAGACTCTTCTCCTGCCTTCAGCCCAGCAGCCGTTTCCCATGTTAATGCATGGGGTCAACCATAAAAACTGTGATAAAACAGGGACTAGCTTTCTGGTCGTGTCATGTTCCCATTCTTCCAGCAGCAAAAGATTGCGTTTTGAGTGCTAGGGAAGTATGATTTCCCTGCAACAGCATCGCTCCTTTGAGGAAAGACATCTGAATTCCCTGCAGCAACTGAGAAACAACCGTGAATGTATTGCAGTCACACACAAAGTCTGTAAAGGCTACCTTATGTTAAATTAATGTTCCGGATCTCAGTCCTGTGCGTGCATGTAGGACTCCCATTGGGGGCTGTTCCAGGTGGATCCCCACATACTTATGGGGGAACTCTGTGGTGGCCAAGGAGGTCATAAGAGATTCCCTTGGGAATAGCAGAGGGGATTTTATGAGCCATCCTACATCTCCATCGTAGTCACTAAAATAGATTTTTCCATTTTCTTTAGTGCTTTAGTCAATTTTGTTCAGGTGAAGTTAAATCTCTGCACTTTTTCTATGTCTTGTTAAACACACACACACACACACACACACCTTAAGCTACAAAATACATTTTATAGAGAGAAACATGAGACAAATACACCAGCTTTAAAGTAGCAATAAGGACCATAAAGTATGCAATTAGTGTTTTAAAATACTTTAGGCTATTCTAAAAGTAGGCAGTGATACAGAGAATGCTGGGGCGGCGAAGAGATTGGCTTCACCTACATTAAATTCAGTTTGCATTTCTCATCCTCTACTCGCCAAAGCTTTGTGGGACCATTCTTTATGCCATGCCAAATTTGGTGTTGACATTCCTTCAAATCAAAACACAGTTGGGATTCCGTCTGTCCTCTGTGTTTTTAGGTCTTTGAATCGGCACTTGCTTAAGTGCATGAGCAGTTAAGATGACCTTTTATGATCCACTTCATTGGGCAAAGTTGTTCATGTGGTGGGATCTAGACAGAATAAAGTCTTCTAGTGGGAGAATAAAGTCTTCTTTTCTCTACCATGTGCTATATGGATCTTCTAAATGTTTTTTTAGTGGATTCCATTTGTGGCAACATAATTTTCAGTCGTATCTTCTTCCAAGGAGCCTGGAGTGGGATTGTCCCAGTTTAATGTTACAACAACCCTATGAGGTAGGTTTGGCTGAGAGATGGTGACTGGCCCATGTTTCACGCCTGAGTGGGGACTTGAACCCAGGTCTCCCCAGAGCATATCTGTACACCACATTTGCTCTTCAGTGATTGGGGGGGGGGGGAATACAGACGGAAGAGATGGTTCTGTATAGGGCTGTCACTTCCGGATCTGGAGTTCCTGCTTCCTTAAGAGTTCAGGAGTTAGGGCTAAGCATGGCTGGAAAAGGGTTACTTCTATGGGTTCAACTACCCACTGCAATTCAGTGTCTGTACTTGAATGGGCAGCTGCATAGTTGAAAGGATGGAAGAAGCCACGACTGTCTGAGCACCTTCATCTCGGAGCCCCTACAGCCCAGGTCTTCAGTGGGCAGCCAAGACGCTCTTCTCCTGTTTCAGTTTTCGCTGCCGCTGCTGTTTCCAACAGTCTCAGTTGCCAGATTTTCCTTTCAATATTTCACAACCACATTTATGAGCTGCATCTCAAGGCTGGAACTTGTTACCAGTGCAACTGTGTTGGATTTGAGGTTTCATTCATTTCTAAAAATTTGCTGGTGGGGAATGCTGGGAGGGGCATCTAGACAATCCCCCCCCCTCCCCAATGCAGGATTTGCTGAGCCGCCTTCTGAAGCGACATTTTGGAACTTCAAATCCGGCAACAGGATCAAGTAGCTGACCGTAATACCCAGAGCCCTAGTCCACGTGGCAGCGTGTTTGGTGCCATCATGTGAGGAAACATGGCAATATCCCTGCACCATGCAGAAACGCCCCCTACCACACCTGTGTTCAAGACATCTGCTGATAACTTCCATTTCATCCAGTGTGAACTGTTAACAGTTCCACCCTATTAGTGAAGACTAATAAAACTGAATTGTTGACTGGCATCAGTAAGACCCAAAAAGTGTAGGCCTTGAATTTTACCTGGCTGCTACCCCATCAAGATTCCCACACACATTCTTTCTCCCCCCGCCTCTCTGTTCAGCCTGGCACCTGCCAAAATTTGAAAATTGCTTCCGTCTTTTGCTTACACAAAGGGCAGAATGTGAAAGCGTTTCCGCTCAATTCGCTTGTGACCAAATGTGGCTACCGATAAAAAATAAAGCCAGTCCCATTCTATAATGCCCCCAATTTTGTTGCCATTATATAGTGCGTGACAGAAAAAATTTGCTCTGGGAATGTGAAACTGTGTGGGAGGAGATTGGGGAGGCAGTTCTGGAATTTTAATTTTTTTAATTATTAACTGCAGGTTGGATAACCTGGTTTTAAATTTTTTATTGGAAATTCAGCAAAAAGAAAAAAAAAGAGTAAGTCTTCCAAGTTTTAAATCCAAGGACTTAACACTGGGCAAGAGAAAAGAGCCTTTGAATTTAAGTCAGAAAGCTCCACAGCCTCAACTTGTGAATATGAAGTGTAAATCCGTATTATTATTTTGCTCTGAGGATCAATTAGTGATCTCCCTGACAGATTTAAGCCAAGAGTTTGTAACTGTATGATATTTACTGTAAGATGTAGAACATTCGATAACTATTAAAATGTTTCCAAAAAAAAAAAAAAAAGCCCCCAAAGCCAAAGGCATTGAGTATCCGTCTTTTGGAGTATTTATTATTATTATTTTTAAATTCTACTCTGTATACTACTTGCCAAGTGGTCCAATAGTACAGTTGGAGGTTTAACCTGTCCAGAGGCTTCCTCATATGAATAAAGTATCTTTCAGGTTCTGGGGTAGACGCTTCAGCGGATGTTTTGGATGTGTTGACAATGCAGGTTCTTGTCCAACCATGTCAATCACTGGTGGGCACGCGGTTCTCTGAACCTATAGATCAGGATGAGGAACTCATGGCCTTCCAGATGCTGGACTTCCAACTCTCATCACCCCCACCTAGTATGGTCAAGGTTGAAGGGAGCTGCGGCCCTCCAGATGTTGTTGGGACTACAGGTCCTCCACCCCTCTATAAATTCACGGCTTGGATCCACCAAGTTGGGTACAAGCCATGCTGGATAATTTTGTGAGGAAAGTAATTCCCGTATGTGCTCAGTGTGGTGATGCTAGGGCGGTTATATGAGATACAGTGACTTGATCTGAATATGGTCCCCAAACAGCTTAACTTGTACCTGTTACCTGGGATCCATTCTTACCGCCTATATATGCTCAAGCCAGGGCAGGTTGGCCTGTCCGTAGTTATTACAGTTCATTTCATAGTTCTTGATCAGTCTGTTTAATTACACCTCCCACCTTCTGCTGGGCATGTTGTAGCAAGTCCAACTCAGGACTGAGACTCTGCCCCAGAGACAAACTGGTGTGTGTTTGGTTGGTTCACCTACACACACTGTTCCTATATGTCGGCCTTGCTCAACCTGGTGGCCTGCAACTCCCAGCATTCCTAGCCAGCATTCCATTGGGAATGATTGGCCAAACTGGCTGGGAATGGTGGGAGGTACAGTCCAACACATCTGGGGGCCACTAGGTTGGAAAAGGCAGCGATATGGCCACAGGAAGATTGCAAGATTCACAGCTGAGAGCAGCAGAAGAGCACCCAGCATCCTTAAGGCATGTGTCATGATTTCAGTAAAAGTGTTCTCCTAAAGTAGTTGTGCCAGGATTATGCAGCATGGATATCACATGCTTGGTTTGTTGAGTGAAGGTTTGGAATTTCACTAGTACAAATACCCCGATCAAGCAAAAAGGTTTCAGAGAACTCTGTGTGTCACCCCGAAGGTTGTAGATGACATGCAGAGCACCCGTGGCCATTTGGAAGATGCATCCACCACTACTAGGAAACTGATAGATAAGAATGGGCCGGCAAAATCCATCGGAATATTTCCTAGAGAGAGCTGTTGGCCGCTTCCATGGATGAACTGGCATTAAACTAGGCCTGCTTTGGGCTCACTGGCAGGTCTTTGGCTAATTATTAGTTCTGCCTGGCTACCATACATATCCCCCAAGCCAATGACTTGACTATGCTGCATTTGTTGAGAGCTGTTAAGCACAGTTACAGCTCCATAAGAGCCCTGCTGGATCAGGTCCAAAGTCCACCTAGCTTAGCATCTTGTTTCCAGCAGCAGCAAGCCAGATGCTTTTGGGAAGTCCACAATGCCCTGTTTGTGGACTTCCCGAAAACATCAGGCAGCACCCCTCCCCAGTGGTGTAGCTCCCCCCCGCCCTGCCTCTGCAATTTTCAGAGAGAGTGCTTCTGAACATGGAAATTCCATTAATTCAACAGTGGAGGTTCAAAAGTCACTCACCTTGTGTTACCATAGTGAACTTTGCTGGCCCATTAAAATAAAGATGACCTTGTATGGATTCTGGAGACACTACTCTTGAGGGTTTATTTAGTCTAAGCTAGTAAACAGACACTGGAGCCCCACCTCCAGTTTGGAATGGAATGTGCACAATAGTATATAAAATATAAAGTAATAAAAGAATTATAGTCACTATTTTTGGAATTTTGACACCGCCCATCCAGTGTCTCAAGTTGGATGTACAAGAAGCCATAAAACCATTTCTTAAAATAGTATCCCCCAACCAGGTGTCCTCCAGATGTGCCGGACTGCAATTCCCAGCCAATGACCATGCTGGCTGGGAATGATGGGAATTGCTAATCAGGATATCATGAGGCACTTTGTCAAAAGCTTTGCTGAAGTCCAGATATATTATGTCCACAGCATTCCCACAGTCCACAAGGGAGGTTACCCGATCAAAAAATGAGATCAGACTAGTCTGGCAGGATTTGTTCTTGACAAATCCATGCTGGCTTCTAGTAATCACTGCATTTCAAGATGCTTTTTTAAAATTATTATATTTATACCCAGTGCTTTTTTTCTGGAGAAAGGGGTACTGGAACTCTTGGATTACATTTCCTCGGGAGTAGATGGCGATTAAATTGTAATGCAATTAATAGAAGAAAAGGTGCTGGAACTCAGTTCCGGTGAGTTCCACCAGAAAAAAAGCCCTGTTTATACCCTACCTTTTTTCCTGCAAGGAACCCGAGGTGGCTTACATAATCCTCCTCTCCATGTTATCCTCACAACAACCCTGTGAGGTAGGTTAGGCTGAGAGTCAGTGACTGGCCCAAAGTCACCCAGTGAGTTTCATGGCCGAGCGGGGACGAGAACCCGGATCTCCCAAGTCCCAGTCCAACACTCTCACCATTACGCCACACTGCTTGCTTGCAGACTGACTTTTTTTTATAATCTGCTCCAAAAATTTCCCAGGGATTGATGTCAGACTGACTGGTCTAGGAACAACATTTGCCTTCCTCCAGTCATCTGGCACTTCACCTGTCCTCCATGATTTCTCATAATAGACAGTGGTTCTGAGAGTTCTTCTGCCAGTTCCTTTATTACTCTAGGATGCAGTTCGTCAGGCCCTGGAGATGTAAACTTGTTCAAAGTAATCGGGTGCTCCTTGACCATTTGCCTATCAATCTCAAGCGGCAATCCTGCCCCTTCAGTCTATAAAGACACTAAAGCCAATACTCGGCTAGGAGCTGAAGAATCCATGTTCTGCTCATCACTGGCCACTAATGCTGGGTTTAAACATGATGCTGAGAATATTAAGCAGGACTGGGCTACCTGTGGCCATCCAAGTGTTGCTGACCTCACTCCCATCAGCCTCAGCCAGCACGACCAATAATGATGGAAGTTGTCATCCAACATCATCTGGAGGGCCACAGGTTCTCCGCCCCTAATGTAAAAAATATATATATAAAAGTGGAAGACCGACAGCCTGGTCTTCTGCGCGGGTTCAATGCTAAGGGGGTAGCGAGTCCTGGGGCGGGCCTTCTCCGAGGTCCCCAGCGACTATCACCCTTAGCCCAGAACAAAGGGATAACTTATAGCCACAAAAGTATCTTTTATAAAACAAGTTTATTTACAAAATCACCTTCACAAACCCAGACACACGCCAGCAATACAGCTTATCAGTACGGTACAAAGTAGCAAGCAAGAAGTCTCAAGGACACCGTGATTTCAGGGCTCTCAGCTAGTTAGTTCAGCTCGGGCTCCAGCAGAGGCCCGGTCAACCACATGCTGCTAGCTGGGTTCCCGGCGGAGGTCCGGTCTACCCAAGCGGCTTGTGATTTCAGCTTGGTTTCCCGGGGGTCCGGTCAACCCAAGCGGCCAGTGATTTGCAGGGGGTTCTGTGCAGCCGCCATCAGGCCTGAACCAGTTTGTCTTGCCTACCTGTGCTGTGTTTCTGTGCCTTACGCAGGACCACAGATCCCGGTATGTTAACACTGCAGGCGTAGGTGCTGACATTCCAGTTCAGGGCGCAATCCTATGCATGTTTAGACAGGAAAAAAATCCTACAACTCCTACAGCCTGGCCTGGCTGGGAAATGCTGGGAGTTGTAGGACTTCTTTCTGTCTAAATATGCATAGGATTGCACCCCTAAACATGACACCAGCTGTACAGATGAAGGCATGGGTCAGTTCTGTTTCATAGAATAGAGTTGGAAGTTGATCCCATTGCCAGTCTGGTGTGTAGGTTTAGTAATGGCACAGCTTCTGTGGAACCATGATTTCAAGTTCCACCTTTCTGGGCTGGAGGGATCACAGCTCAGTAGTAGAATAGATAGATGATAGATATCATAGAGTTGGAAAGAGCCTACAAGGCTATCAAGTCCAACCCCCTGCTCGATGCAGGAAACTAGAGGAGGGGTCTCCCATCCAAGCAGGGCCGGTGCAAGGCAGTTTGGTGCCCTAGGCAAGATCAGATATTTAGCGCCGCCCCCTCCCACTTGAGCCCTCCCTCCCTCCAGCCCTATGCTCCTGGCACCCCTTTTAGCCCGGCGCCCTAGGCAGCCGCCTAGTTGGCCTAATGGTAGCACCGGCCCTGCATCCAAGTAATCACCAGGCCTGACCCTCCTTAGCTTTCCATGCTCAGGCAAGCTGAGCCAGCCTCATGTCATTATCCTGGGCCTCAAAGCAGGTCTTTTTTATGAACGCTTTTGCATTGTCTCCAGAACACAGCTAGGGTCAGCCGGAAAGGGCTTCCAAGAGAAGAGAAAGGATCAATGACTTATTTTCATATACCACATTTCCACAAACGTCACCAAGGCAGTGGCATTGCCACAAGAGGATTCTATGGATATTACTATGGACCATGGCCTTTTCTTGATCTGACACACAGATGTGACTGCTGCAAACATCTCTGGAAGATCTCGAGGACTATGGCAGGAAACGAAAGGAGAGCAGCTCATCAGAATTGCGTGCGTGTGTGTGTCATCGGCAAGGAAGAAAACAAGGCACCGTCTATATAGAAAGTGCCCATGACAGCTTCTTCCCATCACGCCCTGTGCCCGGACTGCTTGTCTTCTGGCCCCTTGGAGGCAGAATCTCCACTTCTGCCTCCACTGTTGTTCTTGCCCCTCCTCAGCCAAGAGGTCCAGGCAAAGCCTGAGTATTTAGTGGCACCAGTGGTGGTGAGGTCTCCAGACTGCTCATCTCAACAGCGCCACCTGCAGGATCCAGTGCAGCTGTCATGAATGATGATGATGATGGTGATGATGATGATGATTTCCATAGTGCCCAATAGCTGAAGCTCTCTGGGCAGTCCACAATAATTACAAACCATAAAATACAAGATAAAACAATGTATAATTTTTTTTTAATGTACGAAATTTAAACAGCTAAACAATTTCAATGAAATACTAGACCTGATCAAGACAGCTGACATCAATGCCCCATCATATGCCATTAAATGCCTGGGAGAAGAGGACAGTCTTCACCTGGTGCCAAAAAGATGATAGGGTAGGTGCCAGGCAGGTCTCAGTGGAGAGAGAGTTCTATAATCGGGGGGGGGGGGGGGCACCACTGAAAAGGCCCTGTCTCTCGTCGGGAGAGGCACTCGCATCATTTATTGCAGTCCCAAGCCGTGCAAGGCTTTATAGGTTAAAACCAGCACCTTGAATCGGGCTTGGAAACATACAGGTGGCCGATGAAAGTGGTCCAGAATTGGTGTTCTATGCGCTGACCTTCTGGTCCCAGTTATTAATCTGGCTGCCGCATTTTGCACAAGCTGCAGCTTCTGAACAGTCTTCAAGGGCAGCCCCAGATACTCTGGTGTCTAAGCTTCTTCATAAATGGATTGCCTTAATCCTAATCTCATATTCTTGGGTAGATTTTTGTTTGTCCCAGTGCATATGAATCTGCCCCCTTTCAGGGTGATTCCTGCTGCTGCTTAAGAGTCCAGAATCTGTCCTTTCCTCAGTGTTTTGGATTTAATGCTGTGAACTACACAACATTATCGAAGGGAAGTGAGCCTGGGGCCTTTCCAGATGTTGTTAGACTCCCAACTCCCATTATCCTTGACCATTGGTCATGCTGGCTGGGGCTGATGGGAGCTGGAATCCAACAGCCTCTAGAGGGCTGCAGGTTGTTCACCCCTGGTGCATAGGAAGTTTCCTCATATACCAACTCGCCAAACCCCCAGAATAAACCGTATTCTGACTCGTAGCAGATTTCCAAAGCTTCTTTCCTAGTCCCTGCCGCCTGAAAAGGAGAGAGGGCAAGGTTTGATCTGGGTTATGTCTACATGTAAACCATGTGTTCTTGCTCTGTGAATTAGAATCCTTACCTTGCTCCTCTGTGTCAGGTTGGTCTGCAATGTTTCCATTTCACAGATGGAAAACGGAGCAGGGAAATATTCTAATGGTTGTAGCAAAGAAGACAAGAGTTGTATGCCACCCAGAGGGGCGGGGGGAAACTACTTTATTGCAGTGTGTGCTTTTGAAGGCAAGATGGCATGTGCTCGTACTTGGGGAGATAGATGGGGGGGGGGACAAGCAAATGCTGTCTTGCCTTCAAAAGCACACACTACAATAAATCAAGTAAGTTCTAGACGCAGTGTTCTCCAACCTTGGGTCCCCAGATGTTTTTGGCCTACAACTCCCAGCATGCCCCAGCCAGCGCAGTCTAGACTCTGAGGATGAGAGATCATGGATTTTAATTTAAAAAAACAAACACACCCAAATACTCTGGGCAGGTAATATAATATTAAAACTAGAGTTGCGAGCTTTGATGGACAGGTGCACCGGTCTTAGACTGAGTCGGCCCACTGGTGCGTTGAGCCCAGTATTGTCTACTCCAGGGGGGTGTCAAGGCTCTTTCATCCCGAGGGCCAAATGCCATCTTGGAGAAGCTCTCGGGGGCCGCATCCCAGTGGTGGGTGGAGCCAAGGGGAAAGGGGGCGGAGCCAAAACTCCAGCATATTGTAGCAGAAAGTTCTTTCCTGCCAGGAATTAATCTTAGAAGAGGCATTTCAACCTTCCAGAATGGGGAAAAACACACAAAAGCTGGGAAACTACCAGACGACTGGCTGTTGGGGGAGAGGGGGTGGAGCCATTTGGGGGTACCCAGTTGGGGCAGCTTTGGCCCACGGGCCGGAAGTTCAACACCCCTGCTTTGCTCTGCTCTGGCTGGCAGAGAATCTCCAAAGTCTCAGGCAGGCCTCTTCCCTTTTTAACTGGAAAGGGAAAGGATGGGCCGTGCCACAGAGCTGTAGCCTCTCCCCGGAGATTTAATGCAGCCTTCCCCAGCCTGATCCTCCTCACACCTTAATTTTAGGCCGCCTTTATGGGTAGAAACCTCTCACTCCCAGTTTGAAAGATTAATTTGGTTCTGGTGTGATAGTGCAGTAGGAATGAGAAAGGTTTATAGGGGGGCCTTCCCTTTTAACGGTGAGTGTCAACTTTTCATCATTGAATGGAAGGTGACCACAGACGTATGCAGCCCAGATGACTTACAGCATCTGGTGCCCTCCAGCTGTGTTGGATTGCAACTCCCATCATCCCCAGCCAGCATGTTAAGTAAGCTGTTTCGGCTGGCCAGGTGCAAAAGCGGTCAGGGATTGTGTCCATTTTAAGAATTGTGTAGAAAAGGGGATTTCCACAGGCTTCACCTGAATTGTCATGCAAGCTACACCTGCGGCGATTCCTTCTCCGAAATAACTATCAAGGGTGCGGGAGCCCCGTCCTCTTCAAGCCCCGACATTTCCAATTTCAAAATCTGTCTTCCACCTATAAAATGACCTCCTTCAGCACTAGCCCTATTACCTTCATTTGCCTTTTTATTATTAGAGAGGCCGCGATGCCTCAAGTAGCCAGGAGAGGGCGCCAAACTCCCATCCGTGGAAAACAGCCTTTTATTTATTTTATCAGCTTTTCTTTGGCACAGATTGGGCTGACGGATGACAAATAGGAATGTGTCACCGTGATCACGATGGCTCATAAAACCTGCAGGAGACTCTCCCAACAAATTGATGGCTTGTTCTGTTGTTAGCACATGATAGCACGGGATACAGGGACCGGAGGGCTAAATCAGGAAGCTATACACACATTTTCTCTCTCTTGACCTGCCAGCTCCTGACCTCCTGGGATGGCAGAAGATGACATCATAGAATTGGCAAGGCCAGGAGGAGCTTTCCAGGGGAGGAGTTATCTTCTTATTTGAGGCTGCCCATGGTATACAGAAACTTAGGGTGTAATCGACAGAATGAAATTTAATAGGGATAAATGCCAAGTGCTACACCTAGGGAAAGGAAACCAAATGCAGAGTTACAGAATGGGGGACACTTGGCTGAACAATACTACAACTGAGCAGGATCTTGGAATGGTTGTAGATCACAAACTGAATATAAGCCAGCAATGTGATGTGGCTGCAAAGAAGGCAAATGCCATTTTGAGCCTGCATTAATACAAGTATAGCTTCCAATTCACATGAAGTGATAATTCCCCTTTACTAGGCACTGGTTAGGCCTCATCTTGAGTACTGCGTTCAGTTCTGGGCACCTCACTTTAACAAGGACATAGACAAACTGGAGAGGGTTCAGAGGAGGGCAACAAGGATGATAAAGGGACTGGAAACAAGGCCCTATGAGGCTGAAAGAACTGGGCACGTTTAGCCTTCAGAAGAGAAGACTGAGGGGAGATATGATCGCACTCTTTCAGTACTTGAAGGGTTGTCATAAAGAGGAGGGCCAGGATCTCTTCTTGAGCATCCCAGTTTGCAGGACACGGAATCATGGGCTCAAGTTACAGGAACCTAGATTCCACCTAAACATCAGGAAAAATTTCCTGACTGTTAGAGCAATAAGACAATGGAATCAACTACCTAGGGAGGTTGTGGGCTCTCCCACTCTGGAGGCATTCAAGGTGCAGCTGGACAGCCATCTGTCAGAGATGCTTTGACCTAGATTCCTGCATTGAGCAGGGGGTTGGACTCGATGGCCTTGTAGGCCGCTTCCAACTCTACTTTTCTATGATTCTATGATTCTATGAACCCAGACTCCTGCTGAACATCAGGAAAAACTTCCTGTCAGAACAATAAGACAGTGGAACCAACTACCTAGGGAAGTGGTGGGCTCTCCCACTCTGGGGGCATTCAAGGTGCGGCTGGACAGCCATCTGTCAGGGATGCTTCAACTTGGATTCCTGCGTTGCGCAGGGGGTTGGACTCGATGGCCTTATAGGCCCCTTCCAACTCTACTTTTCTATGATTCTATGAATCCTATGCGTATTTAGACCTGAAAAGGTCTTACAACCCCCAGCATTTGCCAGCCGCATACTGGGAGTTGTAGGACTTTCTTCTGTCTAAACATGCATAGGATTGAGCCCTTTGAGTGGCAGCTGTTCTGTTTTATGGCCTACTCTCACATGCTTTAAAAAAAAAATTTTTTTTTAATGTGTAACTCATCTTTGAATACAAAGCCTTCCAGGGGAGCCGATGATCAGAATGAAAACCATCTGATCAAAGCGCAAAAATTAAAATAATAATAATTTAAAAACAGCCATACAAGCAGAGACAGCAGGGATAAAAAAAAAAGGTAAAAGGAGAAAGAGCCCCCCCAGATGAAAGGAGCAATAAAAGGATTTTAAAAAACAACAGTAAAAACAGAGCAATTAGACCTAAAATATGCGGGTACTTTGGGCATTCTGGCCCCGCCCCTTCCGCCCCTGCCCACCACTGGAATGCAGCCCCCAAGGGGCTTCTCTCAAATGGAACTCGGCTCTAGGGCTGAAAGACATTCAGTACCCCGGATTATGGGGATGGAAAGCACCGTATTATTATTATTATTATTATTATTACCGTATTATTATTATTATTATTATTATTATTATTATTATTATTATCATCATCATCATCATCATCATCATTTCTGTACCGCCCCACAGTGGTAGACCCACCACCAGGCTCTGCCCAGATTCCAAAGTGTTTTATTTCAAGAGTTGGCAACCCTTTTACCGCCTCATCTGTCCTTTGGGTGAGCAAACATGGTATGGTGTCATAGTGGGACGAAGGCCTGTGTTCAAATCCTCACCGGGTGGCCTTAAGCCAATGATAATCTCTCAGCGTAACTTACCTCACTGGGCTGTTGTAAGGATAAAACTAGGTTGGTGGAGATATTCATGCCTGCTGACCTCAGCTTTTTGGAGGAAGAGCATCCTAAACACGTAATAATCTTGTTTTAGGTATAGATAAAAATCCCCATCCACTATATAACAATTCACACACACCCATGCCCCTCGAATCATTCCTCCCAGCCCTAGTATCCAACCCACTTGTACTCTGTCCCTTTGATACTAGTTCATAGGACCGTATACTGCATCCGAAGTTGCCTTATACTGGGTCTGACCGCTGGTGCATCTAGCTCGATGTTCTCCAACCTTGGGCCCCCAGATGTTTTTGGCCTACAACTCCCAGCATGCCCCAGCCAGCCAAGGTTGGAGAACACTGAACTAGCTGAATATTGCCTTCACTGACTGGCAACAACTCTCCCACGGCTGACCCTTTCCCAGACCTACCTGGAGAAGCCGGGGGGATTGAACCCGGGACCTTTTGCACGCACGGCAAGGGCTCTACCATGGAGCCTCTCCGTGCGGTAATATCTCTCCGCTCCAATTCAGTCCTTTTCTGTGGGGCCAGAGTTTTAAACTGGGATGCAGGTTTGGATGGGATATGTTCCGAATTTCACAACTGCCCAAACTAAAAAAAAATAAATAAATAAGAGAATAAGGTTCCTCCTCTGAATAAATAAGAGTGCGTCCTCACAGTCTATTTATTCCCTTTGGGACTGACCTAGATTTCTATTGAAAATCTAGAACAGCCTAGAAAATTGGACATAAACCGTAAAGTGTGTTTGTGTGTAACCCTCTCCTTACCTCGGTGCACTGACTGACTGTGACACACACAAATACGCAGTTGCCTCCTATTATATCAAAGGTTAGAACATGAGTGGGTGTCTTTCTCTGTTGCAAGCAACGCTTGAAGCTCCCGGCTGATTTAATATAACTGTGAAATTCATTTTTATAAAGTTAAGACGTCTGACAGATTTGTTATACTTTAAAAAATAATAGTAATAATAATAATCGTAACCCTGAAGGAATCTTTTGCTGTTTCCTCTGCAAAAGGGAAGCTTCTATTCGGAGGAGGATGGCTGGATGTAAAAACTGCCCCTGGAGGTTTTTTTTGTGGAAATATACCAAGGCACTAAGTAGCCTCAGCTCTTGGGGTCGGATCCAGGATCTGCCTTCCACGAGAGGAAGTGGCCTTCCATGAGAAGGACAGGTTGCTTACCTGTAACTGTAGTTCTTCGAGTGGTCTCTGTGCATTCACACACATATGGGTTCTCTGCGCCTGCGCTGAGATCGATCGGAAACTTCTTTAGCTGAGATGAGCCGGGCGGGAGCCCCTCCCCCTCGTGCGTGCTCCTTAGCGCGGCTCCCGCCCGTCTCCTCAGTTCCCTGAGACCGCCTATTGCGACCCTCGGGACCGAGGCTGATTTAGGAAGAAAAACTTTACTACACCTCCTCGAACCCGATGGGTACGAGATTGATAGAAAAAACTCCGAACCTCGATGTAATCGAGATCGACTAAAAAGAAAACACACGAAATTGGACCACCCCATTTCCACCTGGGTATCCATCGAACTCGATGCAGACACCGAGAGGGGAAGGAGGGCGGGTTGTGTGAATGCACAGATGACCACTCGAAGAACTACAGTTACAGGTAAGCAACCTGTCCTTCTTCTTCGTGGTCTCTGTGCTTCACACACATATGGGTAGATTAGCAAGCTGACTTACCGGAGGTGGGTCGGTGTCGGCAGTCAGATGGTGATCGATGATAGTACCGCCCTGCCGAAGGCGTTCTGCGCCCTGGCTCGAACCTCGAGGCGGTAGTGCCGGATAAAGGTGGAGGGCGAAGACCAAGTTGCCGCCCTGCACAAGTCCGTCAAAGAGACTCCTCTGCCGAATGCCGTCGAAGTCGACATGGCCCTAGTAGAGTGCGCCCTCACGGAGCTTGGCAAAGCGCGACCGGTGAGTTGATATGCCAGTTTGATGGTGTCTACAAGCCATTTGGATAGTCTTTGTTTTGATACTGGACATCCCTTCTTCGGAGGGCCGTAACATACGAAAAGTTGTTGCGTGTGCCTTATGGACTCTGTACGCGCTTTGTAAAAAGCTATTGCTCTACGGACATCGAGGCTGTGTAAAAGTCTCTCGGTATCCGATGATGGTGTTGAGAAAAAAGCCGGAAGCACAATGTCCTGGCCTAGATGAAAATCGGAGACGACTTTTGGTAAGAAGGCTATGTCCGGCCGCAAGACGACCTTGTCTTTGTGGAAAATTGTGTATGGAGGGTCAACCCTAAGAGCGGCTAGTTCGCTGACACGCCTTGCGGATGTAATTGCTGTCAGGAACAGAGTTTTAAATGATAGAAGACGTAAGTCTGATTTCGCCATGGGCTCAAAAGGGGGTTTCATTAAAACTTTCAAAACCAACTGGAGGTCCCATCCCGGTATAATAGTCCTCGTCGGAGGGCATAAGTTTTTTACACCCTTCAGAAATTGCTTCACGAGTGGGTGTACAAATAAAGATGAACCGGTCGAGGTTGTTCGGTACGCCGTAATTGCCGCTAAATAAACTTTAATAGACGAGAGTTTAAGTCCCCGGGCCATCAGAGAGTGAAGGAAGTCGAGGACAGTCGATATCGAGCAAGTTATAGGGTCTTTATCGGACATCGACACAAAGTTGGAGAAAGCTTGCCATTTCCTTGCATAAGAAAGCCTTGTTGATTGCTTTCGTGCCGCTAACAGGACTTCCCTTACTGCCGAAGAGAGGTCTGTATGCCTTGCTATCTGATCCTCCAAGCCGTGAGGTTCAACGATTGTAGATTCGGGTGAAGCACCCTGCCCTGCTGCTGGGTGAGCAGGTTGTCCTGAAAAGGTAGTTGCAGGTAATTTCCCTGAGATAGATGCAGAAGGAGGGAAAACCAGGGTTGACGTGGCCACCATGGGGATATTAGGATACAGTTTGTTCTGTCCAACGATATCTTTGCCAGCACTCGAGTCAGTAGCGGAATTGGAGGGAACAGATAGAAAAAGTCGTTGCTCCAATCCAGTAGGAAGGCGTCGGTCATCGATTTCGGATCCATAGCCGCTCTGCTGCAGAATAGTGGACAGGCCGTATTTTCGCTGGTTGCGAATAGGTCTACGTTCGGCCGGCCCCATAGGTGGAAAAGAGATGCCAATATTTGCCGATCCAGCTTCCACTCGTGCGACTGTAGCGACACCCTGCTCAGTGTGTCCGCCAGGACGTTGATTTTTCCCGCTATGTGAATAGCTACAAATGACATTCGTCGAGGTAGAGCCCACTCGTACAGCTGTAGCGTCAGTCTCGTGAGGCGCATCGACCTCGTGCCCCCCTGCTTGTTTAAATACGCTACCACTGTGGTGTTGTCTGTTACAATCTGAACGTGATGGGCAGTCAGATGATGTTCCAGCGCTTGTAGTGCTTTCCAGACAGCCATTAGCTCCAGCCAATTGATGTGTCTGGTTCTTTCCGCCGGATTCCAAGTGCCCTGTACGACGTGGTCGTCGGAGTGGGCTCCCCATCCTAGTAGCGATGCGTCCGTTGTTAGAATTCGGCTCGGTATCGATGGTCGGAAGGTCACGCCGTCGAGCAGGTTCGACTCTTTCTGCCACCACCTCAAAGACTCTCTTACGGCTCGTGGAACTGATAGACGAAGGGATGGTCTGTCCTTTTCTGGCTTGAAAGCTCGGACAAACCAGATCTGTAGCGGTCGCATGCGAAGCCTCGCATAGCGTACGACTGCTATGGTCGAGGCCATGTGCCCTAAGAGTCGCTGGAGTGTGCGAGCTGATGACATTGGCCGACTGTATACTTTCTTTGATAGAGCGACTATCTTCATTGCCCGTTCGTTCGGAAGGTAGGCCCGACCATCGGATGCATTTAACCTCGCCCCTATGTATTGAATCTCTTTTACGGGCTGGAGGACCGACTTCTCTGCATTCAGGCAAAGTCCCAGCTCGAGCATGAGGCCAAGGGTCTGGTCGAGTGCGTTTCGTAGCTCGAGCTTCGACGATGCCACCAACAACCAATCGTCGAGGTATGGAAAAATGGTGATGCCCCTTGTCCTCAAACTCGCACACACCGCCGCCACACATTTTGTGAATACCCTCGGCGCGGTGGAGAGTCCGAATGGAAGAACGACGAACTGGTAAGCGTCTTCCCCCACTCGAAACCGAAGGTATTTCCGGCTGTCTCCGTGGATGGCGATGTGGAAGTAGGCATCTTTGAGATCGATGGATGCAAACCAATCGGTCCTTCGGAGTAGGGGAAGGATCGATTGGAGCGTGACCATGCGGAATCTTTTTGATGGGATAAAAAGATTCACAGTTCGAAGGTCCAGGATCGGTCTGAGTCCTCCTCCCTTCTTCTTCACAATGAAGTACCTGGAGTACAGGCCGACCTCCAAGTTTCCTGCGGGAACTGGCTGTATTGCTCCCTTTTGAAGGAGGGTCGAAACTTCCTCCAGCAGGACCCGCGTTGGACGGGTGGTCTTGATCCCGAGAAATGGGGGGAGGACTCCGAACTCGATCCTGTAGCCGTGCTCTATAATGCTTAACACCCATCGGTCCGTCGTGATGGTCCTCCAATTTTGGAGGTGGTTGCAAAGTCGGTGGCCGAAGAGAGTAGTCTGAGGTGGTGCAGAGGTGTCGTCGAGGTATAGCGTCGATGGTGTGTCGGTCGGGCCGGTAGGGCAGTCAAAGACGACGACGACTGTAGTCGCCCCCCTTCCTGCTGCCCCTTGGTCTTTGCTGCTGGTATTGTCGCTGGGGTTGGGTCGGAGGCTGCGACGCCCCAGGTCTCCGGTTCCCGCCCCTGTATTGACCCGCCGGCTGGTACTGCCTGGTCGGGAACGGAAACCGGGACCACCGCCTTGGCCTGAAAGACTGAGATGGTTGCTGGCGGACGAGCCCCATCTTTTTGGCCGTTGTGAAGGCCTTCTGAGCCGAGTCGAGGGAGTCATCAGTAGTGGCGTTGAATAACCCCTCGCCATCGAACGGAAGGTCCTGAATCTTCGCCCTATCGTCGGGAGTCAGAGCGGTAGAGCGAAGCCATGCGTGCCTCCTCAAGGCCACGGACCCGATCATCGATCTGGCATGACTGTCGACCTGATGCCGGGCAGTGTTCATCTGAAGTGCACCGATACTCATTGCCTCCTTGATGTACTGAGCCGCCAGATCTCTCTTGTCGTCCGGCAGATAATCACAGAGGTCTCCCAGCTTCTCTGTGATGTACATTTGATATCTAGCTAACAACGCCTCGTAGTTAGATATCTTTAGTCCGAGGGAAGACGATGAATAGATCCTACGTCCGTAGGAATCTAGCGTCTTACCCTCCTTATCTGCCGGAGTGGTGTGCTGTCTTCCCCCACGAGACTGCGCTGATTTGACTATGAGCGAGTTCGGGGTCGGATGGGAAAACAGAAACTTTGCTCCTTCCTCCTGGATCTTGTACATCGACTCCAGGCGTTTGGCCGTCGGATTTCAATGAGGCCGGAGTCTTCCAGGTTTCTTGCACCGTCTCCAACAATGTCGGCAAGAATGGAAGAAGCAGCTGGTTCGACTGTGTCGTTTTAAGGACCGCATAAATGTCGTCCTTGGCCTTCCCCTTTGACGATTTCGCCTCAACTCCAAGAGCAGTCACCAGCCGGCTGACATGCTCCGCAAAACTCCCCATGTCCTCTGATGGGGAGACTGCTTCTTTGGACTCCACCTGCCCGTCCGGGGAGGTGGAGTGGGAGGAGGAAGCCGTCGAGTCGGAATCCGACCGATACGCCGATCCCGACGAGGAGTGGCCAACTACATCAGTCGCAACCGGAAGATTTACGAGATGCTGTGGCTGAGCTGTCGACGTCGACGCAGCTGACTCCCTCACCACTGTCGACGGGGCACGAGACACAGCCGTATCTCGGTGTGGCGTTGGGGAGTGCCTTCGGCTACGGTGTCTGTCTGGAGAAATGGAACGCCGGTGATAGTAATGGCGTTCCGACCTCTCGTGCCTTGGCGAGCGTCTCGACCTCGAGTATCGGCTCCTGGAACTCGATCCCGAGTAGTAGGAACGGGACCTCGACCTCTCACGGTATCGGGAGAGTCGAGATCGAGGACTCGAGGCCGTGGAGACCGACTCACGAGCCCGATAGTAGGGGGATCGTGATCGGCGGCGGTATTCTCGACGCTCCTCTACGCGCCCAACTGACGGAGACAGTAACGGCGGGGGACCCCTCGATCCCGAACGGGGTCTATCCAGTGCCTTTTGCTCCTCGAGCTGGGCTGGCGAAGCTCGTAGCTCTCCCTCCGACAGGGAAGCTGACGCAGCTGCTGGCTCTTTTTGGATCTCTCGGCCTCGAGGAGACGTAGTCGAAGCCGGAGTGGACTGGCGGGCAATCGATCCCGAAGCTCGATCCCGAGCACCAGCCAGAGCCTCTATCATCTCCACCGTACGCTTCGAGACCACCATAGTGGTCGAAGTCGACGGGACCGCCATCTCGCTAGCCGTAACCGCCATTTTCTCCTTAAGGCGTTTCGCCTTATCCTTACGGGCCTTCTTAGCGAGTTTTTTCGTTATGTCCGTTGGCGGTTTTTTTATAGACTGGGATCCCCCAGGTCGTTCCTCTGGCGCTGGTCCTTTAGCCGATAAGGATTGTTCCCACAGGAGGGCCCTCAGTTTCATTTGCCTGGCCTTCCTGGCCTGTTTGGTAAAGGCCTGACAATCCTTACAGCTTTCCACTTTATGCTCCTGCCCCAGACATAGGAGGCAGAGCGTGTGCTTGTCAGCGGGGGGGATTTTAGTCCCACACCGCTGACATTTCCTAAATGGTGCCTTGAGAGGCATAGTGAAAGATTAGATAGAAATATATAGATGAGGACAAGAACGGGGGAGAGAAGGTTTTAGGTAGGATTTTTTTGGTAATAATTTTTTTTTTTTTTTTTTTTAGAAAAGAAGGTATAGTTCGAAAGAGAATGAAAAAACAGAAGGTTTATGAGAGAAAAGTTTTCTAAAAGAGGTAACTATAGAAGAATAAATTCAGCTTTCGCTCACAGAGAAGGAAGAGAAGAACCTATCGACTAGTCGCAGAGGCGGTCGAAGAGGAACTGAGGAGACGGGCGGGAGCCGCGCTAAGGAGCACGCGCGAGGGGGAGGGGCTCCCGCCCGGCTCATCTCAGCTAAAGAAGTTTCCGATCGATCTCAGCGCAGGCGCAGAGAACCCTATGTGTGTGAAGCACAGAGACCACGAAGAAGAAGCAGGGCTCCCCTTGCGCAAGGACCCTCCGCCCAATTTCTCGGGATGCCCCCTCCTCCCACGCCACAGTGTACCCCATTCCTCAGGATCTCCTAATGCTCTGTGTAGTATTGGGGGGGGGCGGCTGGAGGGGGGCGGTGGGAAGGAAAGGGGGGGCGAAGTCAAATTCCGCCGGCACAGTTGAGCCAGCGTAGATCTGGATCCAACCGCAGGTGTAGGGGCCGTGGAAAAGCACACACTCCGTATGGAGAGGGGCCTGGCTTTTCCACTATAGAAGGATCTCAGCTCGCAGGACCCAAGACCCCGGGGGCAAGCCGGCGTGGGCCGTACAGAGCCATTCTGGCCCCGCCCCTTCCACCTTTGGCCACGCCCACCACTGGAATGCAGCCCCCAAGGGGCTTCTCTCAAATGGAACTCGGCTCTAGGGCTGAAAGACATTCAGCACCGCTCATTATTATTATTATTATTATTATTATTATTATTATCATCATCATCATTTCTGTACCGCCCCACAACAGGAAGTTATTTCAATGGATGATCGCCTCCTGCCAGGCAGCTTCGTATGTCGCCACGTTCACCTTCTGACATGGAGGGAGGAAGGAGCCCTGGCAATTTTCTGGGTAGATCTCCAAGTCATCCTTAGAAGTAAAAGGATGTGGAATCAAAAGTGGATTAGAATGTGTGTGTGTGTGTTCCGGGGGAGGGGGGGCTGTCAACCTACAGCAACCTTCCAACCTGGTGCCCTCCAGATGTGTTGGGCTACAACTCCCATCACCCCCTGAGCTGGCTGGGGACGATGGGGTTTGTAGTTCAACACATCTGGGGGGCGCCGGGTTGGGAAAGTCTGAACACGAGGCTTCCAGCTGAAGGGAACACAACCATTCCCAGATTGTCCAGTTGTGACGCTTAAAGAGCGGGCCCAGAATTGGGAGCAAAGGGCTGAAGTTACGACGGGTCTCAGGTGTCGCTGTTAAATGCTCCCTCCGATTCTGCTGGGTCCTGAACAGAGGCAGCCATTCGCACCAGGAGCAGCAAAGCGGCAGGTGTGCCGTGAACCCGCCTCGCCCGTTTGCCCTCTTGCCTTCGGGCAAGCCTTCCTCGGATCAGCGACCAGCCCAGTCCAGCTAAGAGCGCCTCCCTCCGTAGGGACGGGCCTCCACAAGGGGTTCGGTCTCCAGGCGGCAGGTTCTAGGAGGGAGCGGGCTGTCGGCAGGGCCGGTGCTACCATTAGGCCAACTAGGCAGCTGCCTAGGGCGCAGGGCTAAAGGGGGCGCCAGAAACGCCTTGAAAAAAAAATACAGCGCTCTCAAGTGGGAAGGGGGGGGCGCTAAATATCTGATCTTGCCTAGGGCACCAAACTGCCTTGCACCGGTCCTGGCTGTCGGGGCCCAGGAGAAGCAGGAGCCGGTGGCTCACGCTGGCTCAGCTTGTCTGAGCGTGGAAAGCTAAGCAGGGTCAGGCCTGGTTATGACTTGGATGGGAGACCCCTCCTCTAGTTTCCTGCATTGGGCAGGGGGTTGGACTCGATGGCCTTGTAGCCCCCTTCCAGATCTATGATCTATGAAGTCTATGAAAAAGAGGCAGAGGTTGGGGGGGCCACATGCATAGGATTGAGGGGGGCCACGCCGGCAGTCTGGAAAAGGGAACCGGCGCTTAGGCAGTGCTTGCACACATAGGAAGCCGCATGTGCCGAGTCCACCTCGCTCCGTCTTGTCAACACTGATGGGCAGCGGTTCTTTAGGGTCACGGTAGTGCAGTGTTCTCCAAGCTTGGGTTCCCAGATGTTTTTGGCCTACAACTCCCAGCATGCCCCAGCCAGCTACGCTGTAGGCCAAAAACATCTGGGGACCCAGGGTTGGAAGAACACTGCGCTAGTGTGACCAACACATTGCCAAAGAGGAGGACACGGGCATCACCAGAAAAGGGGCGCCGATTTGAACCACATTTGCATATGCTGATGTATATGTATGCAGAAATAATGACTATAAGTGAAATAAACACGCAGTGCATCTCACCATAGCAGGGGAGACTGGGCCCAGGTGACCGGTGTGCCTACCTGTTCAGGTGCCGCGTTTGGCCAACTTCACACGGCCTCGGCCTGCTCCCCCTTTTGGAGTGGCGCTCTCTCTCTAAACCGGACTTGGACTGGAGAGCCCTTCAGATGGTGGACTCTTCTCCTCTGCAAAGTGGGGCACGCACCTGGCCATCCTGGGTCTCAGGCAGGAGGGGTCTGTCCCAGTCCTACCTGGAGGTCCTGGGGACTGACCCAAGGACCGTCTGTGCACCAAGCAGAGGCTCCACCACCGAGTGACGGCCCTTCCCCGAAGGAAGGAAGCAGAAGAAGCGCTGAAAGCGGAGGCTTTATAGGGCCCGGTGGGCAAGGATTGGCCCTTGGAGGTCTGCTGACTGGGTGTTCCGGCAGGATGGCGCCCTTGAAGCGGGACTTGCGTCTGCCAGGCTTATACCCAGACCCGAGCATCGCTGGTGCAGGCGCCCGTCTGGGCACCCCAATTTGAGATACCACGCCCCTCCCCTCCCCCAGTCAGGTTGGACTACGACTCCCATCACCCCCAGCTTCCATCATCATGGTGGACGGTGGGAGTTGTAGTCTGACAAAGCTGGATGGGGTCGCGTTCCAGGGTGGGTAAAGGCCGCTCCAGCTATTCTACTGCCCCGGCTTCTTGGAGCGCATGCCCGGTTTTATCCGCTGACTTCTGGCAGTTAAGACTAAGAGAGCTGCGGGTGGCGTGCGATCCCTCTGACAAAAGGCACTTTTTGCTATGGAAACTGCGTGAACGTCCTTGAGGCCTGACTCAAGTGGACCCAATTAACTGGCTCACCCGTAGCTTCCAACTCTATGAGCTATGAAATCTATGAAATCCTTACCAAGTGGTGCGCTGCTATGGCAGACCACAGGCAGGCAGGCAGGCAGGCGGGCAGGAGGCGGCGGCCCCGTTGCCATCCTTGGATGGCTTCCCTTTCCAAGAAGGTCACTTGCTGGACAGGTTGGGCGACGTTGGGCACTTTCCGGAAGGCCGCAGGGAGCATGAAAAACCCAGGCGTGCGCCCAGGCAGCCAGGGCAGGGCGGTCGATGCTGGCAGCAGCGCAGTGCTGCTAAATATATACACAGGACCTGCAAGGTCTCCTTCAGCTCGTGGCTCCTCCGGGTGGGAAACCGCCCCGTCAGCAGAGGAGCTCCTGTGTGCGCCGCACACGCGCCTTTGCGCTTCGAGAAACAGCCCAGGCAGAACGGCAGAGCTTCGCCGCCCCCCCCTTCAGTGCTGCAGGCCAGAATGCTCCTGCAAAGCGAAGCCGCTCCCTTTTGGCCGGGAGGTGGGCAGAGTCATCGGTCTCCGGATCTCTCGTGTGCCCCCACCCCACCCCCCCGCCTGGAAGAAAACCTTCTCTGCAGCTCGAAGATGAAGGGCCCTCGTGTGGCTGGCAGTAGCCGTGGCACTAAAAATATAGCCAGAGGCCCAGAGTGCACAGCAGGCATGCGCTGGGGAGACCACGCGTGGCCGTTGCTGCTTAGGGCCGGTTCACACGACCCAGGCTGCCGGCAGGGGAGGAACCGCGGGGCCGTCCGCGGGGTCCAGCGGGGCGCCGCACACGACCGGCGCCCCGCGCGCGTGGGCAGACCCCGTAGTCCCCGCACCGCAGTGCGGGCCTCCCGGCGGTAGGGGGTGAGGCCCGGGATGCCCAGAGGGGCCGTTTGCCCCCTACAGGCTGGAGCGGCGGCGGCTCCGGCCGCTCTGGGCTGCCGTCTCCGTGGGGACCCCGCCCGCTGTTCCGACGGCACGGTGACCACGCGCGGTAGGGGCTTACCCCGCTACCGACCGTGGTCACTTTCCGTGGGTCCCGCCCGCGGCTGTCCCGCGGGGGCACCTCCGGTCGGCGTGCACACGACACGGGAACCGCGGGGGAGCAGTGCTCCCCCGCGGTTCCCGTGTCGTGTGAACCGGCCCCTAGAGTGCCCTGTTTGGTAACCCCAACCTGACCTACCCTGCTTTTCCCCCAAAGGCCCCCCTTCTGATTCCTGCCTCCCCCCCCCCCCCATACCTCTCTTGCACAGGGCAGCACCAGTGCGGTGTGGGGGTCCACAGCCGGCGTGCCAAACCTCCAGTTTGTCGATGGTCAGCCTTCCCCAAGCCGGCGCCGTCCAGCTGCGTTGGACTACAGTTCCCAGCATCCCCCCAGCCAGCACATTCCTAGACCGGCGGCAACCCTCCTCCTGGAAACTTCTCTCCCCCCCCCCCCCCTTTCCCAAACCAGCCAGGCAACAGCAACAGCCTGGAAAGGAAAGCAGCCGTGGTTCGCTTTCAGGATTGCTTTTATTTATCAATGTACAGAAATGAAACCCACGGGCTTCCAAAAACAACAACAACAACAACAACCCCGCCCCGTGGTTCCTGAACGTAACATTAAAACAAAAGGGGGGGGGGAACCCCCAAAGCAACCCCGCCCAACCTAACACCATACAAACGGTCGATATAATAAATAGCGCAAGGCGGCAGAACCTGGAAGTGGGGCGTGCCGGGCTGCTCGGGAAGGACAGAGCCCCGCCTTCCTTCCTTCCACCGCTTTGCATAAATAACATGACATTTGATGTAGAAAATAACGATGAGAATAATCATGGCAGGTAACAACAAAAAAATATAGCAGTGTTGGCTGGCAAGCCGGGTTGAGAGAACTAGAATTACAGACTCCTCCGGTTGTAAACAACTGGATGGAAACAGCTGGAACGGTTAGCCTTCCGTGCTTCGATTCCCCCCTCCCGCACCCCAAATCCAAGGCATACGAGGGAGTTTACAGCCACGGGGTAAAGCTATCGGATCAAAGGGCCGCAGCATGTTTAGCAAATGCCATTTCCACCACCAAGGGCCCTATATTTTAATTACCAAGAGGTGCGGGGGCTCACACACGCTGCAAGCCATCTTCTTCTAAGTGTGGGAGTGGCACTAGATTCAAGAACTCAACCCATCCTGGCTGGGGCTGAGGCGACCATCAGCTCTAGCCCACGCTCTATGAATCCCAACAGAACATAACTCAAGAGTACAAGCAAGCTGCCCCATACTTTGCGGTCTGGCAACATGCCCACGCTGGTTAGGATATGTGTAACTTGTACACATTGGCCAAAGAGTGTGTGAGTGTCGTAATTTTGTTTTTGCTAATTTTATCAATTTCATACCGGCTCTTGTGAGGTTTATATTCATTTTAAATTGGAAGGTACCTTGCAAAGTTTGGTTTTTTAAAAAACTGAACTGTGAAATACATCTGTTCTAAATAAATGTGTGTGTGTGTGTGTGTGTGTGTATGGGAAATACAGAATGTGAAACTGGCCACAGAATTTTGTTTCTGGAGCATGTCATGTTTATTTTTGAAGAGCAAGTGTCTAGTCCTTAGTGTTGTAAAGATATTTAGGGGTGTGTGTGAGTGTAATGTCTGCTAAAATCTCAGAAGGGTTGCTGAATGAGGCTTCTAGTGACCAGAGCTTGCATGCCCTCTGAAACTTGAAACCTCACCTAAGCAGACGAAATTAAGGAAAATGAGAGAAGAAATCATGTTAATTGAACTGAGCTGTCTAGTTTATCCAGGTCACAGTGTCCCCGGTGTAGAGCTTTTGTGTATGTATGCCTGTATTTAATGTAGCTTCTTCGCTAGCTGTTGCCTTCATGTAATGCCTGTGACTTGTGAGCTTCCTGGAGGCATCTGGCTTGGCTATTGTTAGAAAGAGGAATGCTGAATTTGATGGACAGGTAAGAAAGTTCAGTTACCTGTGTGGAGCTGGCCTTTTCCTGGACAAGACGGAAGAACCATACTGCACAAACAGCTGATGGACTACAGTGGACACGCGGGCGATTTCAGAGCCTCGCCTACAGATCAAGGCATCTCCTGGGTGGAAGGAGAGCAGACCCCTTTCCCACCTCCTCGTGCAGCGCCCCGGTGTTTCCAAATGTGTGCAAGTGAATCCTTTCCCCATCTGAATTAGAACAGACTCCTCTATGGCAGCCCTTCAAGAATAAGAGAGATTTGCTGCGTTCACATGTAATGCTAAGCCATGGTTTAGGTTAACTGCGGTTTGCTGGTTTAGCCATGGCTTGTCTTGCAGAAGGGCAATCACACTGTGGCTTGTTGCCCCATTTCTGCTTCCGTTTCTCTCCTGCCCGTTTTGCCAACCTTCAGAGTGGCTTCATTTCCAGGCTACTCTTGCCGGATGCCTCTTGCTTCAGGATAGGCAGCAGCGCAAACAAAACAGCAGGGATAAGCCACAGTTCTGGGTTCAGACATCATAGATTCACAGATCATAAGAGTTGGAAGGGGCCTACAAGGCCCTCGAGTCCAACCCCCTGCTCAGTGCAGGAAACGAGAGGAGGGGGTCTCCCATCCAAGTCATAACCAGGCCTGCCTGACCCTGCTTCGCTTTCCAGGCTCAGACAAGCTGAGCCAGCGTGAGGCACAGGCCTGCATTAACAAGCCATGGTTTAAACAAGCCAGGCTTCGTGAGCAATCAACAAACCACATAGTTTCTCTTTGTGGTTTGTAGCTGGTGAACAAACCATGGTTTGTCTACAGAGATGGGTTAGGCCACAGCAAGCAGCCAGACTTCAGCAAACCACACAGTGGCTTAACGCTATGTGCGAACCAGGCCATTATGTGACAAAAGCCACATTTGGCTCACAGGCAGAAGGGAAGGCAGCCATGTGGGCATAATCCAGTGTTCCTCAACCTTGGGTCCCCAGATGTTTTTGGCCTACAACTCCCAGCATGCCCCAGCCAGCTACGCTGGCTGGGGCATGCTGGGAGTTGTAGGCCAAAAACATCTGGGGACCCAAGGTTGAGGAACACTGGCATAATCCAACATGAGGATCTCCCGAGCAAGCCCTGTTCAAGTAGCGCGGACAAGCTTTACTGGGGGGCTTGCACAGAAGAGGGGCACAGGAGGAGCAATCCCTCGCTTCAGCAACTTCAGTGAAAGCAACTTTTCTTTCCAAGTGGCCAAAAACCGCACGCAAAGGGAGGGAGGAGTGCTGAGGCGACACGGCATGACTGCACTTCGCGCATCACTCCTAGTGGCGATGGGCGTGGGTGGCGTGGGTGGGAAACGGGAAGGGAAGCACAGGGCACGCACACACACACCCCCTCCCCCTTGGTGACAAAATATTGCTGCTTCAGTGCTGAGAAAATGCAAGATCTTCACGAGTAAAGTGCTTCACCGGGGGGGGGGGGAGATACCTGAATCCTGCGCACCAACTCCAGATAGTCTGGAAAGCTAATCGAGGCAACCCTCCTTCCCTTTCAGGTGTATTATCCATCCACCCCCCCCACTGAATCGTGCCCTGTGCGGAATGGCAAATGTCTGCCGAAAATAGCTCCCTCGTCTTTCGCTGCTCAGAAAGCTACCCAGCCCGGCAGGCGCTAGAGAGCTGATCCCGTGCCATGTAAACGAAAAGTGTGTGTAGTGGTTCTCCAGTTTGGCAGCTAAAGGGTTCCCTCCCCCCTCCCCTCGCCCCTCGCCCCACCCCGTCCCTTCCCTCAAGTCCTGTCTCAAAAAAGGAAAGAGTCTTTGCAATGCCAAATGTGTCCTCTGGCGCTTGCCTCCAGCTGGCACGGACGGCGTTACCCACGGGGACCAGCCCCACAATGGTCCCGGGTGCCGGCGATTTCCCCAAGGGTGCGAGAAACCGAGGGCCGTCCTTCACCCTCCGTAATGCCCCGTGGCTGCGTGTCCCGGGCGGGCTCCTTGGCCAGACCCCTCCAATTGATCCGCTGTTCCCTCTCTGCGGCGCCATGGAGGAGTCAGATGATGACCTGCAAACGGGAGGAGAGAGATCATGACGCAGGCAGCTGGGACGGAGGGGCAGACGCTAGAGGCGCCAGGAGAAGGGGCAGGGCCAAAGAGATTGAGAGTGTTGGACTGGGACTCGGGAGATCCGGGTTCTAGTCCCCGCTCAGCCATGAAACTCACTGGGTGACTTTGGGCCCGTCACTGACTCTCAGCCTGACCTACCTCACAGGGTTGTTGTGAGGATAAAATGGAGAGGAGGAGGAGGAGGAGGAGGAGGAGGAGGAGGATTATGTAAGCCGCCTTGGGTTCCTTGCAGGAAAAAAGGCGGGGTATAAATATAATCAATCAATCAATTGATTATATTGACCAGCCAGATGGGCGATTTAAAAATATAATAAAAAATAAAATCAATCAATGCTTCGAAGGTGACCATTCTCCAAACGTTCGAGTATCTGGCAAATATTTTCTATACAATGATTTTGCAGCAGCGGCGGGCTTTGGACAGCTGCCGTACAATAGTACGGAGTACATTTATGTGCTAATTTAATTCACTCATTTATAGCCAGTCTGGAACGATCCCCTTAAATAAGCAGCTTAAACCAGGATGGCCATATCCACTTGTGTTCCATTCTGGGACCTGCGTAGTATTCAAATTTCAATGTCAAAATCTATATTGCAAAATCTGAAATGTTGTCATGTTTTGAATACTTTTCTTTTCGGGGGGGGGGGGGGAATAGTTCATAGGGCACGAGAGATTCTGTCCCAAGATCTGTACTGAAATGCCAATTCTTCTGGTCAACTCTCAGGTTGGCCACCCTCACTCCCAGAGAAAACAGCACCTGCAGAATTTCCGATGGCCACGCTTCTCCTAAAGGCCGAGCGGGCCCGAGAGAAATAAAGACTGGCAGCCTCTTAACGTCATGCTTCCCTGAGAAAGGGGTCAATGGAGTTTGCAGGCGTGACCATGCAAGATCTCACCTGCTAGGCTGGCTCCCAACAGACCCCCCCCACATGCTGCCAAAGAGCTACTCCCCGTTCCGCCATTTTCTATCTCCTAGATTAGCCCCAGAGATAACCCACAGAGGAGAAAGAGCTTATCCGGCATCCCAAACAAAGCCCAGCAAAGCCCAGTTCTCAAAAAGCAGCAGAACCAAAAGGTGACCCCCTGGTCCCAGCCACTCTAGAAGCAAAGCGGCTTGAGCCTGACCCCCGTCACCCTTGGAAAAGTGGACAGCAGCAAGTTAGAAACGGGCGGATTACCTTCAGATAACCAGCTTACTCTCCCGGAGTTTAACAATGAATGGGCTCTCCTGGAAAAATGAATGAATGAATGAATGAGGTTGCGGTAAGAGCTCGCCTCCGTGGGATGCTCTCTCTGCGAGGAGGTGAAGATCTGCAGAGCAGGATATTGTGTATTGTATCACAGGCCTGTGGCTCACGCCGGCTCAGCTCGTCTGAGCGTGGAAAGCTAAGCAGGGTCAGGCCTGGTGATGACTTGGATGGGAGACCCCTCCTCTAGTTCCCTGCATTGAGCAGGGGGTTGGACTCGATGGCCTTGTAGGCCCCTTCCAACTCTATGATCTATGAAATCTACACGAAGCTGCCTTAAAAACGAGCCAGGCCACTGGCTCATCCTACCTGGTATAGTTTATATTCACCTTCCCTAGCCGGGTGCCCTCCAGAGATGTTGGGCTTCAACTCATAGAATAGCAGAGTTGGGAGGGGCCTACAAGGCCATCGGGTTCAACCCCCTGCACAACGCAGGAATCCAGGTCAAAGCATTCCTGACAGATGTCTGTCCAGCTGCGCCTTGAATGCCTCCAGAGTGGGAGAGCCCACCACCTCCCTAGGTAGTTGATTCCATTGTCTTATTGCTCTGACAGTCAGGAAGTTTTTTCCTGATGTTTAGGCGGAATCTGGGTTCCTGTAACTTGAGCCCATGATTCCGTGTCCTGCAAAGTGGGATGATCGAGAAGAGATCCTGGCCCTCCTCTGTGTGACATCCCTTCAAGAACTGGAAGAGTGCGATCATATCTCCCCTCAGTCTCCTCTTCTGCAGGCTAAACATGCCCAGTTCTTTCAGTCTCTCCTCACAGGGCCTTGTTTCCAGTCCCTTTATCATCCTTGTCACCCTCCTCTGAACCCTCTCCAGTTTGTCTACGTCCTTCTTAAAGTGTGGTGCCCAGAACTGGACGCAGTACTCAAGATGAGGCCTGACCAGTGCCGAGTAAAAGGGAATTATCACTTCCCGTGATTTGGAAGCCATACTTCTCTTAATGCAGCCCAAAATAGCATTTGCCTTCTTTGCAGCCACATCGCATTGCTGGCTCATATTCAGTTTGTGATCTACCACAATTCCAAGATCCTTCTCACTTGTAGTGTTGTTGAGCCAAGTGTCCCCCATTCTGTAACTCTGCATTTGGTTTCCTCTCCCTAGGTGCAGCACTTGGCATTTATCCCTATTAAATTTCAAAATTGTCTTATTGCTCTAACAGTCAGGAAGTCTTTTCCCCTGATGTTTAGGCGGAATCTGGCTTCCTGTAACTTGAGCCCATGATTCCGTGTCCTGCAAACTGGGATGACCGAGAAGAGATCCCGGTTTAAAATTTATGTGTGGTACAGAGAAAGTGGATAGAGGGTGTTTTCCTTTCCATTAGAACTCATGGCTGTTCATTGACATGGATTGGTGAGGACGTTCAGACAGGGCCAGGGAAAGGAAACCCTCGTTACTGTGGTGTCGCAGCAAATTTTTAGAAGCGTGGGAGCTCCTCATAGATCATAGAGCTGGAAGGGGCCCTACAAGGCCCTCGAGTCCAACCCCCTGCTCAATGCAGCAAACTAGAGGAGGGGTCTCCCATCCAAGTCATCACCAGGCCTGGCCCTGCTTAGCTTTCCACGCTCAGACAAGCTGAGCCGGCGTGAGCCACAGGCCTATAGGCATGAGCCAACCGTTCTGGCCGCACCCCCAAGCAGGGTCCAAAAATGCCGACAGCCCTGCTGATCTGTTCCCATATAAAACCCCAAAGAGCAGGAGCACACAGCACAATGAATGCCCCATTTATTAGGATGAACTAACCATCGTAGAGTAACAAGATGGTGAAGCGGGGACAAATTCCTGGAGGAGAAGGCTATCAAGGGCTACCAGTCCTGTCGGCTAGCCCAGTGTTCTCCAAGCTTGGGTCCCCAGATGTTTTTGGCCTACAACTCCCAGCATGCCCCAGCCAGCATAGCTGGCTGGGGCATGCTGGTGTTAGGTTTTGCATAGGCAGAACGAGATTACCACCTGACATCAGGATTATCACCTGACATGGAGGATGTTTCTTGAGTTGAAGTACACAAGGTCTCTAGTCACGAGACATAGTCTCAAGGTGATATGACTCAGCAACCTTGGACAGGTTTGGGATCAACATGTTGATGAATAGGTTATACAACTGGGGTGAGTAATATCCTATTTATAGGTGCAGGGTCTGTGGTATAAAGCTAACACACTTGTTGATAGCTTCACTCCTTCTCCTTCTCGTCTCCTCTCGTCTCGACTCGACATGTCTCTTGTTCTGGACTTCACTTCATCTAGCCTTACCACTGGGGTATTGGATTTGTATCTGCAATGATGTAGTGAGTAAGAGATGCATTGATTGCCTTAATCCCATGTAATTGGGTCTTACAAATAAACTCTTTAATCTTTATTAACTGCTGTTATCTCCTCCTTCCGCCTGCGTGACTGGGACTGAGGGTCACTGGCTAGGGAAGCTTTTGAACCCGGGTCAGTCCAGCTCTCACAGCTGGGAGTTGTAGGCCAAAAACATCTGGGGACCCAAGGTTGGAGAACACTGCCTAGATCCCGGGGTTGTCATCTTGGGTAATTTAAAAGAATTGGCATCAGGACAATGTTTTGAATTAATTTATTATTAGCATGCTGGGAGTTGTAGGCCAAAAACATCTGGGGACCCAAGGTTGGAGAACATTGGGCTAGATGCTTCCTCCAGTATCAGGCAGGACGCCTATGCACTCCAGTTGCTGGGGAACATGGGCGGGAGGCTGCTCTTGCACTCCTGTCCTGCTTGTGGGATCCCGCGGGCAGCTGGTTGGCCACGGTGTGAACAGAAGGCTGGATGAGATGGACCCTTGGCCTGATCCAGCAGGGCTCTTCCGATGTTCGTACGCCACCGAGCACCTCCCGCCCGCTCACCTCCTGTTGGCCGTCTGCCGTCGTGAGCCATTTTGGCTTCACTCCGTTGCCGACAAGGGGCGTTTGCTCCGGGACGAGGCAGGCGTAGGGGGGCTCGGCAGGCGCGGCCCCCACACTCTCCGAAACGGTTTTCAATTCCGAGGGGCTGCTGGGCTTCTGCTCGGGGATGCGGGCGACGCGGAACCTGGCAAAAGACAAACCAAGCACATGACGCACGATGCGCACTGACCGACGACGCACGCGGATCGGACCAGACACCGAGCAACAAAGAGGATCCCCCCCCCAGAGGGACCCCAAAAGACGCTGCGGCTGCCCGGCGGACGGAGAGGTGAAGACGCCACTTGCGGAGCAGCTCGCTTCGGGGGACACGTGGGCCGCGCCGCACGGCACAAGGGCGCGGCTCGAACCCGGCGAGACTAATCTGTGGAACTACGCCTCTCCCGGCACAATTCAAAGCGTCAGTCTTGACCTGTAAAGGCCGCTGTGGGCTGGGACCCGCGTCTTTCAGGAGCCTCTCCCAAGAAGACAGGGGTGCAGAAGCTCAGGCTTGGGGGCCAAATCCAGCCCTCCGGGAACCCAGCTTGACCCTCTGGGGTTCCGCAGAAAGCCTCATCCCTTTCTCCCAAATGCTGATTCACTGGGTGGCTTCTGTGAAATCCCCCCCCCCCCCAATTCTAAAAAGTTGAAACACCTCTCTTAAGGCTCAGTTACTGGCAGGAAGAGCTTGAAGCTACACTAGGCTGGAATTTTTGATATCTTGATCGCGCCCACCACTGGAAGGCGGCCCCCGAGAGCTTCTTCAAGATGGAATTCGGCCCGTGGGCTGAAAGAGGTTCTGCACCACTGCTGTAAGACAGGCTTCCCCATCCTGGTGTCCTCCAGATGTGGCCAATGTGGGCATTGGCCATGCTGGCTGGGAATCATGGGAGTTGTAGTCCAACACATCTGGAGGATACCCAGATAGGGAAGGCTACTGTAAGAGCTTTTGGCTGAAAAGGTCCTCATCTGAGCCCCCATGCTAGGGAAGTCGGAACTGCGTCGAGGGCGGAGGAAGGAGGCGAAGAGAGGCAGCATGGCCTTCTCACCCCCTCTTGCACCCTTCCTGCTTTCACAGGGCATCGTCCGTGCATTTTCTTCACAGCCTTGAGGACTAGAATTTTGAATTATTGTTATTATTTTTTTTAAAAGACAAAGTGGTATTTCTCAGAATGCTGAATTCTGTGCTGGGTACCAATTTCTGAGCTTGTGGGGGGCACGGTCACAGAAATACAGAGAGAGGTGTTTCGGGGGGGCGTACCTGCCCACAGAGAGGATGGTGATCTCTCCCGGCCTACTGGCCTTGCTTCCTGGCTTTGCTAACTTGGTGGCGGTGCCGCCAGGTGCGGTGGCAGAGGCAGCAGCAACAGCTTCCGTCGAGGGCAGCACTTCCAGCCACTTCTTCTGGCTACATCGGGTGCAGGTGGGGCCAGAGCGGGTGGCTAAGCCCTGGACCGTGTGGAGGTGATGCTGGTGCCGGCAGATGTGGGGAAACTGAGGCAGGAGATGCAACCTAACAGGGAGAGACAGAGAAGGCCATAGTGAGGAAAGACAGGAGATCACCTAAGGGGCATCCCAAGGACTTGCTACCCGGTTTAATGCAGGTTTTCAGACTTTTTTGTGGTGGGGGCAGGGCTGCTGTTCTTTGAATTGCTGCACTGCAGACAGAAATGTAGTGGATAGTGTGGCACAGTGGTGAGAGTGTTGGACTGGGACTCAGGAGATCCGGGTTCTAGTCCTCACTCGGCCATGAGGCTCACTGGGTGACTTTGCGCCAGTCGCTGACTCTCAGCCTAACCTACCTCACAGGGTTGTTGTGAGGATAAAATGGAGGAGGAGGATTCTGTAAGCCGCCTCGGGTTCCTTGTAGGAAAAAAGGTGGGTAATAATAAATACAATCAATCAATATAACAAGTGAATCTGGTTGTCCAACTATAGCCTTCCCTGATCTGGCGCCCTCCAGATTTTTCGATGACAACTCCCAAAATTCCGGACCAATGGTGATGCTGGCTGAGGCTGCTGGGAGTTGAAGTCCGAAACACTTGGACGGCACCATTTTCAGGAAGACTGATATAGTGGGTAGCGACTGTCAGACTAGGCAAGGCCAGCGGCCTTTTTGGGCCCTTGGGCACGTTTGGCAATTAGAGAAATTGTCCTGGGCGCCACCACAAAATGGCTGCTGCAGAAGGCGTGGCCAATCACAAGGGACAAGTATGGTGCCCAAAAGACTACGTCCAAGGCAGAGGTGGGGCCTGAACCACAACGCACAAAACAACTCCTTTGAACCCACAGTTTTTCGCGCCAACAGAAACCTATTCGTTAATTAAAAATAAATAAATTGGGGGGGGGGGTTTGGGGGAACTTGGTGGGCACCAAGAATGGTGTCTGGGGGCACGCTGGTGCTCGAGGGCATCGCCTTGTCTACCCCCGGACTAGGAAGACGCAGGTTTGAGTCCCCGCTCAGCCATGAAGCTCTCACCCTAGCCTACCTCACGGGGTTGTTGTGACGACAAAACATTTGTGCGTGGGAGAACCATGCACCCTGTGACAAACTCCTGACTACAATCTTACAGGCAGAACCCCGCTTCGCAGCCCCCTTGCCTCCTGCTCCTCCTCCCCCCCCCACCAACACGAGCGCGCCTCCCTGAAGCACGAGCTTTTAAAAAGCAAACTGTGTTTGCCTCGGTAAACCTTGAGGTGCTGCGCAAACAAAGCAAAAGAGGTGTGCGCGTGGGGTGTGTGTGTGGATTGGGGCGGTCAGGGATCGTACTTGTTCACAGGCTTGTAGATAGGCTGCACAATCTGCTTGCTGTGATAATCCTTCAGCATCTCCTCCAGAACTGCGGCATTCTCTGTGGGCAAGAAAGAAGCGGTGGGAGGGACAGAGGAAATCCATTAGAAAAGAAAAAGGAGGCAGAGCGCCGTGTCCCCGGTAGCTGCTTGGCAAGGAGGCAGCCCGCTAGTCCTCATTAAAGTGGCAAAGCTGTATTGTACTGTTTAAGGCAGCGGGTGCGGGCACACATGGCCAAATGCTTCTCCTCTCCATACCAAAATAAAAGAAGAAAGAAATCCCTGCATATAAAAATCTAATGTCAGCGGGAAGGGATCTAGCCAGGCTTTTTCTCCAACATGCTAGTTGTCTACGTGGAGGGGATTATTCTTAATTTTTTGGGCATTGGTGCAGGGCGACATTCTTCCGGGCAAATACAGACACAGGGGTATTTGCCTGGAAGAATACTTCAAGCAAGGCCCATGCTACATGCAACTGCAGGAGATCCACAATTGGATCTCCTGGTTTGTTCCATCCCAATGGCTGGGTTCAGACAACACGATAACCCACACCTCAAAGGATGAGTATGGGTTGAGTGTGGGTTGTCGTTGAACCGTGGGTTATTGCGTTGTCTGAACCCAGCTGAGATAACAAGCCATGGTTTGTTACCCACAAACAACCCATGAAGAGAAGCCATGGTTTGTTGTTGGGCTATGAACTCCGGGTTGTTCACCATTGTTGTTGTTTTTTAATCTCAGCTGGGTTCAGACAACATGATAACCCACACTCAAGGGCTGAGTGTGGATTGTCGTTGAACCATGGGTTATTGCACTGTCTGAACCCACCAGCTGCACTAACAAGCCATGGTCTGTTACCCACGAACAACCCATGAAGAGAAGCCATGGTTTGTTGTTGGGTTATGAACTGAGGATTGTTTACCATGGTTTTGTTATCTCAGCTGGGTCCAGACAACATAATAACCCACGCTTCAACAACAACCCACGCTTCAACGACAATCCACGCTCAACCCTTGAGTGTGGGTTATTGTGTTGTCTGAACCCAGTCACCGCAGTCTTGCCCACGGGCCAAATGGCTGCTCTGGGGAAGTGGTGGGGGTGGTCTCTGCGGTTTGGATAATAAAAACAGCATGGGGTTAAATGCCCCACAAATTAAATTAAACCCATTAGCTCTTTTAAAAAAATGGTGTGGGACATATGGTGGACGTGACCTCTTATGCAGCTGCCGTGGCTCTGACTATTGAACAAAATTAAGGACTTCACAAGGACTGTGATACCACTAGATCAGTGTTCTCCAACCTTGGGTCCCCAGATGTCTTTGGCCTACAACTCCCAGCATGCCCCAGCCAGCGTAGCTGGCTGGGGCATGCTGGGAGTTGTAGGCCAAAAACATCTGGGGACCCAAGGTTGGAGAACACTGCCTAGATCCCGGGGTAGTCATCTTGGGTAATTTAAAAGAATTGGCATCAGGACAATGTTTTGAATTAATTTATTATTTACTGATGCCTGCTAGAGTTTTTTGTCATCCAACACTGGGGGAAAAGGTGTGTCTGTGTGTGTGGGAAATACAACTTTCACGCTGGGAAATCAAGTGTTGGTCTCCGAATAAAAGCTTAGAATTCACTTTCTTTTTGAGATTCAGGGAGTGGGAAATTTGATACAACGGAATGATGATGAATAGGCTTGGATAAACTATTTTGTTACTGGATCAGAAATATCAGACTAATTGGACTGAGCTGATGAGACTCTGATTTCCTGCCCACTGACATGTTCATATAGATTACAAGGCGATAATGAAACCACTGGATATTATGGGTTTCTTTGGTCTTGAATTGAGTTGATTTCTGACATGTTTATGCTTAATTGTAATTCCATATCTGACTCTGGATTAAAATTAGATTAAATTTTATTAGTTTAAGTATGTTTATAATAAAATTAATGAATAAAAGAATGGGAGATTCTGTCATGCCAAAACAAGACAAAACAGCTGTCTTTCACCCCAAGAGCCAGGAACAGTTCAGATCATGGCTCCATCCAGTCCAATATTGTCTGCCTTTGCTCTCCAATTCCAAGGCGGTCTTTCTCCGACTGTGCAGAGGTGCATCTCTGTACATTGGCAGTGGGGTGTGTGTGTGTGGGAAATGATCTGGGGGCGATTCTCCCATTTTAGAGAAATAATTTTGTCGGAATTAATTTTTTAGAATTACCGGAATGTATTTGGAGGTGATTTGGGGGAAATTTGCTTGTGAGTTTGCTTTCTGTGAAAAATGGGTGCTTTGTTGGAGCAGAAGACGGTGGGTTCAAAGGAGTGTGTTTGTATCCGGGCCTCAGCAGTTTGCCTATCTGTGAAACGTGGCGTTTTGTTGCAGTGGTCAATGTTGAGATTGCCCACACCCCACAGCAGCCATTGTGCGACTCCCCTCCATGGCGGCCATTTTGTGAAGGAGCCCGCAACACTTTCCCAAATATCCAAGTGTGTCCATAGGCTCAAAAAGGTTGGAGAGCCCTGTTTAACTGGAGATGCTACGGACTGAAACTAGCACCTTACTCAGACCAAATGTATATATCTGTTGGCTTACGGTGGCTCAGCTAGTCTGAGTGTGGAAAGCTAAGCAGGGTCAGGCCTGGTTATTACTTGGATGGGAGACCCCTCCTCTAGTTTCCTGCCTTGAGCAGGGGGTGGGACTCGATGGCCTTGTAGGCTCCTTCCAACTCTATGATATCTATTTATCTATTTATCTATCTATCTATTCTACTACTGAGCTGTGATCCCTCCAGCCCAGAAAGGTGGAACTTGAAATCACGGTTCCGCAGAAGCTGTGCCATTACTAAACCAACACACCAGACTGGCAATGGGATCAACCCTATAGATATTTTACAAAGTAAGCATCTGTGTAAACGGCAGGATCTGTCTTCCAGTTTCATTTGTTTTATTCTATTTTTATTTCATTTTTAGAGAAACTGGAGAGCATAACAGTTTCATTAATGACTATATACTGGTTTAAGCATATACGTCCATCACAAAAGGTGAACCTTTTTCATTCCTTGAAAAGTGCTACAGATATTCAAATAATGGACACAATCCACCAAGAGGTCAAGCAGTTTTGGGCGCGGCATGTGTGTGTGTGTGGAGATTTAAAGCATCCCTTTGAAATCAATGGGACTTAAATGCTAAACTTTGGCCAGATCGTGCCCAACCACAATAAATGGAAAAAGCAACGCCTCCCTCAGCCCACATAAGGCTTACCCTTTTTCTCCGTGATCAGACGCACAAGGACTCCAATGGTGTCTTCATTGGCGTCTTCTATTCTATATGCAGAACTGCTCCCTAAAGAGATAGGGGTGGAGGTTGAAATACAACAGGAATGTTTCCCCTGGACTCAATGCTTTGCATGCAGAAGGCAGGGATGTTGAAGAGTCCTTGATCTCGAGTCACGAGTCGAGTCACGAGTCTTTGGACCCGAGTCTCGAGTCCGAGTCCTTGGTCCAAAATGGTGACTCACGCACGAGTCACGAGTCCCAAGTCACTCCCAAAACTGACTCCACGAGTCCCTATTAAAATCAATGGGGGGTTTTCCCAACAAAATAAGGCTACTTCAGATGTGTGGCTTAAATAAATTCTAGGCACAAGTGTGCCTTTTTATTTCAAAACTCTGCAACTGATTTTGGCAAGAACAGACCAGGCAGACAAACCCAAAATAACCAGGCCTTTGTCTTGGACAATTCAAACTGTGGAACTGGTCAAGAAGAGACCAGGTAGGCAGAGGAGGCAGGGAACCCCAAACAGGCAGGCAGGCAGTGCCCTTTGTCTTGGACAATTCAACTGTTGAACTTGATCTTCGCCGGCGATCGCGCTCCTCTCCACTCCTTCTGGCACAGCCCAGGGATGTTGATGAGTCCTTGGTCTCGAGTCCCGAGTCGAGTCTCGAGTCCCATTAAAAATATTGGGACTCGAGTCCGAGTCGAGTCAGAGGGGGGACTCAGTCCGACTCACGAGTCGAGTCCTCGAGTCCGAGTCCCCATCCCTGGCAGAAGGTCCCAGGTTCAATCCCCGACCTCTCCAGGACAGGTAGGGCTGGAAAAACTCCCGCCTGAAACCCTGGAGAGCCGTTGCTGCCGGTCAGTGCCGACAACACTGGGCTAGAATGGACCCAGGGCCTGACTCGGCGATAAGGCCATCTCCTCTGTCCCTGTGCTGCAGATTATGGTGCGTGCAACTGGGCTAGCGGAAGTGGACTTCCCTGCTCCTTCCCTGCTGAGTAGGGAATACCCTGGGAGGCAGAAACAAAACTCAAAGCGACCTCGATAGGCTGGAGCGCTGGGCCGAAAACAACAGAATGAAATTTAATAGGGATAAATGCCAAAGTGCCGCACCTAGGGAGAGGAAACCAAATGCGCAGTTACAGGATGGGGGGCACTTGGCTCAACGATATTACAAGCTGCTGCCTCGTGTGTGGTATTTATGGCACTTGGATCCTGTCTCCTCTGCATGGAGCGCAACGTGGCACACAGAAAGCTCTCGCCATTCTCTCCTCCCTAACAACTACCCTGTGAGGTAGACTGAAGCAGAGAGAGAGAGAGAGAGAGAGAGAGCGGACCAAGGCCTTTTCTGTCGCGGTGCCACAACTCCCCCAACGGAAATGCATCAGGCTCCCTTCTTTGTGTCACTTTCATCAGAACTGAAGACCCGTCTATTTCAATGGTCTGTTTAGTCCGCAACACCTCGATTGCTGCCGCAAGATGTCTGTGGTTTTTTTTGCTTTTGTTTTTAAGTGTTGCTTGTCTCGTATGTTCTTCGTTACTCTTTTCAGCCGCCCGCCCCTGTTTCCGTACGGCAGCCCTCTTTCCCTCTCAGGCATCAGGGCAGCCATGGCAACAGGAGCCTCCTCGGCGAGGAGGCTTCTCAGAATTTACACGGCTCTAATTGTCAGAACGTCCTTGTTGGCGGAGCCTGGCGAGGGAAACGAAGGGTGCGGAGGGAATTGGGCAGACCGGAGACCAGCAGGGCCCAACGAAGCACCCGTGAGAGAAAGCCCCTGCCCCAGGAGAACTATTCCTATGTCTGTAACCCAGCCAGCCCAACTCCCATACTGGCTGGGGGAACATGGGAGTTGTTTTCCAACACATCTGGAGGGCAGCAGGTTGGGGAAGGCTGCTCTAACCAGCCAGTGTGGCGTAGTGGTTAGAGTGTTGGGACTGGGACTCGGGAGATCCGGGTTCTAGTCCCCGCTCAGCCATGAAGCTCACTGGGTGACTTTGGGCCAGTCACTGACTCTCAGCTCAACCTACCTCACAGGGTTGTTGTGAGGATAAAATGGAGAGGAGGAGGAGGAGGAGGATTATGTAAGCCGCCTTGGGTTCCTTTCAGGAAAAAAGGCGGGGTATAAATATAATAATAATAATAACAACAACAACAACAACAACAACAACAACAACAATAATAATCCCATCATGCCCCAACCACCTGTCTTTTGACAACTGTAACCGCTTGCCAGGGGCCATTTCAGAGGCGAGAGGGTAGAAGGAGGAAGCTACGCTTTGCATTGGGAAGGATTCTGAAACCTTGGGACAGGTGCCTCTGAGCATGTGCAGAGTGCCCCGTCAACCCCTGCCCCCGAGGGGAAACAAGCTTTTCTCAAAAGATGGCGTAAGGCCAACCCTTTCCTTGGGGAATGGAAGCGTAGCACGTTGCCCTGGCCAGAGACCGCACGGGTGCTCTAGGGATCTGGTGCCCGGCGTCTCACCCGCAGCCTTCCTGCCCAGGTGACTGGCACACACCTGGGCAACTTGACGGAAGGAGTCCTGCAAAGACGGTGCCAATGGGGGCTCCCCCTTGTTCCTTTGCCTGCTAATAAATAAAACTGGGGTGCACAACACGTGGCCCCCTGGACCTTTTTGCGACCACCACCACCCCGCTGTGAAATTTGCTTGTGCTGGCAGCAAAACCTCAGCAATGTTGTTGTTCTACAGCAAAACCGTGGGGGTTTCGGCTGCGCTCCCGCCGCTGAATTCCGTGGCACGGCAGTGACAGAGGTGCATACACCCCAGTGAGTTCTAGGTGGGGGGGGGAATTTGCCCCCTAGACCCCCGGAAGTTGCCCACTCCTGAAATAAAGCAACTCCCCAGTCCAAGTTTCTAAGGTTTTACAATTATGTCTAGTTTGGCTCTGAGTAGAGCTGCTCAGCATAGAAAAGAGGGGGGGAAAGGGTTTCCCCAAACTGTGCGCAAATGTTTCCTTGCTTTGAATTGAATATCCTGTTTGTTGTTGGCCCAAAAAACACCGAGGTACAGGAAGAATTTCTGAAGGTGTAAGGAAGCCACGGAACTTGCTGCCTCCCGAGGCCCTTCCGGAGTAACCAGCGACCTCACAAAGCAGGCCGACGGCCGTCAGCTGGCCCCATGCTGCCGTCGGCGCTAGCGGAGACGAGACCGCCTGTGCCAAACCGCCTCCCCTCTGGCTCTCTCTTCCACTTTGCAGGCGGCGCTGGCTGTGGAAGCAGGTTTCGCACAGAAGGGTGGCCTGGCCTCGCAGGCAGGGGGGGATCGGTGCCCCTTCGCCTGCTATTCCACACCAGGCGAGTGCGCTGCCGGCGGTGACCCACCCTGGTTTGTTTAGACGAGGGAAGACGCCCGAGATCTGGGAGGCCGTTAGAGCAACCCCGGCCACTTGGTGGCTGGCCGAGTCTTTTAAAAGACAAACTCGGGCCCCCGTTCATTCGTTCGTCTGGCATAGCAAGCACCTTCAAAACAGAGATGTGCCTTAAAGCCCCGGCACACAAGAAGCTCCTCTACTCGCTGGGAGCCAAACCCAGCGAGGCACCGCGCAAAGCAACTTCCGTGAGTGCGCCTGCAGGATTTGCGCAGTAGACGGACACACAACGACTCGCCCTTCGTGATATACAGGAAGTGAACAGATGACACACTGCCCTGGGCCGGGTCAGACCACCTCTAGCCTGGGGGAGAGGGGCTGCAGCTCAGTGGTGGAGCCCCTGCTTTGCGTGCAGAAGGCGGTCCCGGGTTCGATTCCCGGCGTCTCCAGGTAGGGCTGGAATGGAAAAAACCCCGGAGAGCTGTTGCTGCCAATCAAGTGTCGAGAACAAGGATGATAAAGGGACTGGAAACAAGGCCCTATGAGGAGAGACTGAAAGAACTGGGCATGTTTAGCCTTCAGAAGAGGAGACTGAGGGGAGATATGATCGCACTCTTCCAGTATTTGAAGGGATGTCACACAGAGGAGGGCAAGGATCTCTTCTCGTTCATCCCAGTTTGCAGGACACGGAATAATGGGCTCAAGTTACAGGAACCTAGATTCCGCCTAAACATCAGGAAAAATTTCCTGACTGTCAGAGCAATAAGACAATGGAACCAACTACCTAGGGAGGTGGTGGGCTCTCCCACTCTGGAGGCATTCAAGGTGAAGCTGGACAGCCATCTGTCGGGGATGCTTTGACCTGGATTCCTGCATTGAGCAGGGGGTTGGACTCGATGGCCTGGTAGGCCCCTTCCAACTCTACTTTTCTATGATTCTATGATTTCTATGAACACTGGGTTAGACAGACCAAGGGTCGGACTTGGTGCAAGGCAACTTCCGATGTCCCTACGTCTGCTCCGGCAGTGGGACCCAAGGGTCTTTTTCATCGCCCGCTGCCCGATCCTTCATAAACAGACAACCCGGGCGTCGATCCTGGGGCCTTCTACATGCAGAACATGTGCTCTGCTATTGAGCCACAGCCCTTCCCAAATGGATGAAAGGGGGCCCCCCTCTAAAAAGATGCAGGTTTTGGCGCATCTGAACAGCTTGGACGCTGCACAGTTAAGACCGCGCCTCCTTCCCTACGTCCCCTGCGTGATCTCTATGATCCATCTGGGGTGGGGGTTTCATAGATCATAGAGTTGGAAGGGGCCTACAAGGCCATCGAGTCCAACGCCCTGCTCAATGCGGGAAACTCGAGGAGGGGTCTCCCATCCAAGTCATAACCAGGCCTTTGAAAAAATGATCTTTCAATGCCAACTTCAGTGGACCGGTCATGTTGTTCGAATGCCTGACTGCCGTCTCCCAAAGCAGTTACTCTACTCCCAACTCAAGGATGGAAAGCGGAATATCGGTGGTCAATATAAGAGGTTTAAAGATGTTCATAAGGCTAATCTAAAAAAATGCAACATAAACATCGAAAACTGGGAAGCTCTGGCCCATGAACGATCTAAATGGAGGTTGGCCTTTCACAAAGGTTCCATGGACTTTGAAGAAGCCCGAGTGCAAGGCGAAAGGGAGAAACGTGCTAGGCGAAAAGCACGTCAAATGAATCCTTTACAGGACCATCTTCAATCTGGTAACCTGTGTCCTCACTGTGGGAAGCTGTGTGGATCTAGAATTGGCCTCCACAGTCACTTACGGACCCATCGCTAGAGTCTACACAATCTTCTTTAGAATTTCCTCCTTTTATCCCGGAAGACAACCTTACTCGGTCACGAGTGATCGCCTGATGATGATGATGATGATGAACCAGGCCTGACCCTGCTTAGCTTTCCACGCTCAGACAAGCTGAGCCAGCGTGAGCCACAGGCCTGCCGCTTCTTCCCCCAAGGAAAATCCTTCTGTGTGGCGAGCGGCGTGAACTAGCAGCACCGGTACTATTCCTGTGGTTTCAGTGTTTGAAGCGCTCCTCGCGCGTTCTCTCAGGCATCCTCACGGCGGCCCTGCAAGGCGGTCCAGTGTTACAGACACCGCATTGCAGATGGGCAGCGGAGGCGGAATAAATCATGGCTGGCCTGAGGTCTCCAAGCAAGTTCAGGGCAAACTTGAGCGTTGAGCCATGCGTTGCGTGCCTACGGCATTGTTGGCTGGCAGAGGCACGGCGACGCGCAGTGAAACGCAGGCCCCCAAAGTCGCATTCTATGCGTGACTGTCGGATGGGCTCCGACGACATTAAAAAAAAAAAAAAATTAACTACCATTACCAGTGGCTACCATTCCTAGTAAAAAGTAATTCCAACTATTGGTTCACTACATTTTAGCAAAATGGACTTCGAGGCCTTTTTTCTGTCTAAACCAGTGCTTCTCAAATAGTGGGGCGGGCCCCCCGGGGGGGGCGCGAGGCTCCGTAAAGCGGGGCTCGTTTGACCTCAGTTAAAAGTTTTTTTTAATATTGTGTTCCTTTAAATCCTGTGCTCCTTTAAATCTTTTCTGCTACAGTTAATAAAGCTATTCTTTGTTGTAAATTGATCCACATTTCTTTCTTTTTTTATTCTCTTATACGTTAATAAGGATACAGTGTTATGCAGAGGTGTACTTATAACAATTTTATAGACAAATGATACTATTTACAGTCGCGCGGGGGGCGCGAAATGTTTTCTTCCTCCTAGGGGGGGGCATGACAGAAAATAATTGAGAAGCACTGGCCTAAACGTGCATAGGACTGTGCGCTTAGTGATGTAACTACTGTGCAAGTGACACCCTAAAATACACTCTTTGTGATGCTGTGCAAGAGAGGCAACACAAGCACGGGGAGGCCCGGAAAGTCGGGGAGGTGAACCCAAGGTTCACCTCCCAGCCAGGACTTCCACACTGCCTCCTGACCATCTCTCCTGCCCATCTTCACCACCTGTGGATAATTTGCACCTTCTCCCCTTTCTTTATGGCCCACCTACTGTCAAATTGAAGCCCTTTTCTGGGCACAGACAGTATCGGCTTTGTGCTCTTTGCTACAGCTAGCAAAGCTCAGTGGATTCGTCTTTAAAATATTTAAAGATGGCCTCCCCCCATCCCACCGGGACACCCCTCCTCCGCTCACCGTGCCTCTCCGACTTGGCTCCCTCCTCGTCGGCATCCTTCTGGGCCGTGCAGTGGTAGCCTTTCTTCATCAGCAGGTTGCAGAACAGGATCCCCAGCAGGCCCATCACGCAGAAGACGGGCACGATGGCCAGGACGGCATACTGCGTGGCCTTCTCCTCCGGCTTCCCGTCGCGAGTGCCGTTCACCGCCATCTTGTCGTCTCGTCTCTGCAGGGCCTCGGCGTTCCGTGCCAGGCGGGTCAGCCACTTCCTTGAACCTGAGAGGAAAGCGTTAGGAGGGGGAAGATATTATTCGGTGCCAACAACAAGAAGGCCCCGTCACAGCCCAAACATCAACAGACAAGCTTCAAAGAGAGAGAGAGAGAGAGAGAGAGAGAGAGAGAGAGAAAGAAGGCCAACAGAATCCCCGGAGAATATTGGCTCTTACTACATCAGGGAAATTCTCGGGTCACAGGGGCAGGGTTGCTGCTGGGTTTAGAAGGTTACAGGAGGGCCAAGTTTTGACCCAAATTGGAGCAAGTCAGGGTGCGAGGCCTGTGGATTTGATTTCATTAACGTTGTCCACCCACACCCCTGCCCAATTTGAACACGATGTGGGGCCACATTGACAAAGAGGAACGCCGCCACACGAAACGGACAAGGTTGAAAATACTCCGGTGGCAGCTTCACCGCATCAAAAAGCCAACAGCTCTGTGAGCGCACAGCGCAGATACGTACGCCGCTAAAACTAAGCAGTTTGCCGCCCAGGCCGTGCCCAGCTGGGAGGCCAATAGCGCTTCCCCTCATGCAAGCTACACTGAGTTTCTTTCAAAGCAGGGGCGTTGAACCTCTTCCGGCCCAAGGGCCGAATTCCATTTTGGAGACGCTCTCGGGGGGCCGCACGTCCAGTGGTGGGCGTGGCCAAAGGCAAAAGGGGCGGGGCCAAAATACCAGCATATTGTAGCTTGAAGCTCTCACTGCCAGGGACGAAGCTGTAGGAGAGGCATTCCAACCTTTAAGCATGGGGGGAAATCTCCTAGTTATCATTTGTATCCTGCCCTATCTCCAAAGAAGTTAGGGTAGCATATACAGGGGGGTTATCCAAACCCACTTTCACAACAACCTTGTAAGGAAGGTCCGGCTAAGAGCTAGCCACTTACTCAATGCCGCCCAATAACTTTCATCCATGGCTTCGTTTCCCTGATCCCTACCCGACACTTTCTGAGCCTGCTTCCCAAGTTCTGAGGACAGTCCTCCCCGAAGAACCCAAGGTTCACCTCCCAGCCAGGACTTCCACACTGCCTCCTGACCGTCTCTCCTGCCCATCCTCACCACCTGTGGATAATTTGCACCTTCTCCCCTTTCGTTATGGCCCACCTACTGTCAAATTGAAGCCCTTTTCTGGGCACAGACATTATCGGCTTTGTGCTCTTTGCTACAGCTAGCAAAGCTCAGTGGATTCGTCTTTAAAACATTTAAAGGCTTTGTTATGCACTGCTGTTTAAAGTTTCTCCGCAAGTCAAGTCCGCCAGTAGTTTATGTCTTAAACAACAACCCCACACCCAAACCCATTCCATCTAGTTCAGTGTTCTCCAACCTTGGGTCCCCAGATGTTTTTGGCCTACAACTCCCAGCATGCCCCAGCCAGCTACGCTGGCTGGGGCATGCTGGGAGTTGTAGGTCAAAAACATCTGGGGACCCAAGGTTGGAGAACACTGATCTAGTTAAATGTTTTACAAAAAAAAACCTGATTGTGAGGCTTGTGGCTGATGGGCGGTGTGGAGAAATACATTAAACAAACAAATAAATGCCTCCTGAGCATTTGGAAGCAGGGAGGTCCCTTCCAAAATGTGGCGTGCACAATCCAATTAATAGATCTCCTGATGACATAACCCGATTGTTGAGGCTCCCCCCCCCACTTTTATAAATCATATTTAATCTGCAGATTATTTCTATAATTGTCTAGGCGTTCATTTAAATGCCCTTCTGAAACCGAACCTTATCATCCGTGCTCACAATAGCCGTGTCTTTTTTGCTATGAATCAGCCAGAAATGATAAACTTCTGTGGAATTAACCTCTGTTGTGATTACCAGCCCTAATAATTAGACCCTGCCCTGGAGAAATTCCTGTTGCAACATCTCTCTGAATGGCCACGATACTCTTTTCCGTTTCATGGCTTGGCGGTTTGCAATACGCCATCAGGACCTGTTACAGTATACTCCCTAGCCAGAGAGTGACGACAACAAGGATGCAGCCTCGAGTGAGTTCTGCCTGCCTCTGGGTTTGGCATGAAGTCGAGGGTCCATCCCATCATGGACCTACCCGTACACTAGGGTCATCATCGAAGGCCCTCTTCCAGGTGCCTCCTCCGAGAGAGGCTGAGAAGGTGGCAATGAGGGGGAGGGCCTTCTCGGTGGTGGCCCCCCCAAATTGTGGAATGCTCTCACCAACAAGGCCCATCTGGCACCAGCATTGTCAACTTTTCAGAGCCAGGTTTAAGACCTTCTTCTCCTCCTCTCAGGCATTTGGCAGCATGTGATGAGGTTTTTAATCAGGTCTTGAATTTTTCTTGTTGTTGATTGTTTAGCATTGTCTTTAGATATGTGTGCGTCTCTCTCTCTCTCTGTATGTTGTATGTTTATATGTTTGTGTGTGTGTGGTTTTTATAATGTATTTTTAAGGCTTTTAATCTTGGTAAACCGCCCAGAGAGCTTCGGCTATTGGGCAGTACAGAAATGTTAAAAAATGAAATCGCTGCATCCTGCCCCGCTCCTAGCTCTAGGCCAGTGTTCTCCAACCTTGGGTCCCCAGATGTTTTTGGCCTACAACTCCCAGCATGCCCCAGCCAGCATAGCTGGCTGGGGCATGCTGGGAGTTGTAGGCCAAAAACATCTGGGAAGCTAGCTGGGGCATGCTGGGAGTTGTAGGCCAAAAACATCTGGGGAGCTGGCTGGGGCATGCTGGGAGTTGTAGGCCAAAAACATCTGGGGACCCAAGGTTGCAGTACACTGCTCTAGGCACTTCAATATCCCCCCCCCCCAATCATTCTCCGCACATGTTAACAAAACAAAATATGCCACAGTCGGCCAGCAGCAGGAACAGAACTAAAAATTAAAAATTAAAAAAACTAAAGTAGAAAAAAGATTTACCGGGCATGTAAAACTTTTTAAAAGGAAGGGGGGCATCTCAGTGGTAAAGCCCGTTTTGCATGCAGAACGTGCCAGGTTCGATCCCCGGGATCTCCAGGGAGGGCAGGGAAAGACCACAACCACCACCACCCCGCCTGAAACCCAGGAGGGCTGCTGGCGGTCAGTGTTGATAGTGCTGGGCTAGACGGAGCCAGGGTCGGACTCGATATAAAGGCAGCTTCCTACGTCCCTGTGGCTGTTGCAGGACTTCACGGCAACCAGAAATAATGGGCAGGGCCAGCGGCATAAGGAGACGCCACATCACAGACCGCTCCTCCTTCCAGGCAGATCAAGGGCGTGTCGTGGCCTGTGCTGAACTGGCTAGAACTGCAGTATAAATCAGGGGGGGGGGGAACAGGCCACAAATTCAGGCCTGAGAACGGATGGGAAGGGAAATGCGGAACGTTCCGGCATGCAACGGACCAGCAGCGATGTCGGACGGATGCTCTGTAAAAAGTGAGGGGGACCAACGGACAGCAAGTCCAGCGAAAAGGGTGAGCATGGAAACACCTTCAGAGAACCGAGGAAGAGGAAGGCAGGGGAGACGAAGGGCTGAGGAAAGGAGGAGCCGGTGAGAAAGGGGGAAACCTCGCACAGGGCCGAGAGACAGGAGCAGCCAGGCACGACGGGTGTAAGAAGAAGCCAATGTCTGAGGGAAAGCAGGATCAGATGCCGAAAAAGAGGGGTCAAGGAGAAAGAGGGCCCTGGGAATGGGCAGTTCCCATGGCTCCCGCTCCTTGCTGACGCCCTCCAACTTGCCCTTCCGCCATCACCCCATCCCTTGTCCACCTCACTGGCCTTCCCCCAATATTTAGACGCACACTAAATCATGGGAAATAATGACATAGTGTAATACAAAAATAAAATAATAATAAAAATAGTAATAAAATAATAATGATGAAATGATGATAAAACAAGAATTACTGATAATGATAGTAATATACACAAATGGGGGTAATGGGCAGAGTTTCAGCCAGACAGCCGAGTTTAGATTCTCTGGATAAAACATTTCCAGATACACCAGCCTGCCGCTTGCTTCCCATCTCGCAACGCAGAACGATCCACGCGAGGGCTGCCTGCCATGCCCTACCCGGGCACATCATCTTGGCTACGTGACCAAGAACTGCTCTGGGTGGGATGGCGCTGAGGAGTGTAAGGGAAGTGCCCGGGGCCCGGGCACTTCCTGTCCCTCGACACCGTCTTGCTCAAAAACGCATCTTTCGTCTCCCGGCCCCACCCGTGAAATCACAAGACCGCACAACCACTGACAGTGACAGGTACTGAAACCACCTGAGGGGGAGCACCTGGCACAGAGCAGGAGAGACGGAGCATGATTCACCGCCGTCAAGTGTTCTCCAGATCATATGAGAGAGGGCAGAATGCCAGTTCGGAATGAACCTTCATCGGGCATCAAGTTCAACCCTCCACCATGTTATCGACAGAGAGACAAAGGGAGAGAGATACGCACACACAAACAAACAAACGGAGAGATAGAGGCAAAAACCAGGAGTATGCAAGACAGGTTCATCCCGAGACCCCGGGTTTGGTTCCAATGCAGCCTTGCCCAAGCGGGCACCCTCCAGACGTGTCGGAATGCAACTGCCATCAATGATGTGAACTGCGATCCATCACATTTGGAGGGTGCAAGGTTGGGGGAAGTCTGGCTTAAGGCGAGCCTGTTTTCAATGCCTGCACCGAACCCCGGAAAAAAAGGGAAGCGGCCACAAACAGGAGGGTGCATCGAATGCAGGCAGAGTGCCTTTCATTCGCCACAGAGAAAGCACAGCAGAAGAAGAGGTGCGGGAAAGAACTGGGCGGATCGGAGGGCATCCCAGCTTCCCCTTTGCTTCCGAGTCAATCTGCAACGTCCCGCTTGCTGAGAAATGTCGAGTTCTGACTTTTTTTAAAAAAAACAAACAAACAGCTAAAGCGTCGACAGAGAGGAAGAAAATTAAAAGACACCCAAACTTACTGGGATTGTATGCGTGCATGTGAGAGAGAGAGAGGGAGGGGGAATCTGTTTATAGAACAGCCAGGATTTCAGGTGGCACAAAGACTTTTCAAGGGCTGCTGTTTTAATTTGGCTTTTTAAATCGTAGTTACGGTTTTTAAGGTTGTTTTTAACATTTTACGGAGTTTTTATTTGTTGACGATTTTGGTTTTCTGAACAGTTGTAAGCTGCCTTAGCTGGTTCCAGAAAGGCAGTATAAATATGCAATTTTTTTAAAAAGGGGGTTAAGGGCGCAATCCTATAGCAAGTTTAGACAGAAAAAAAAGGCCTACAACACCCAGCATGCCCCAGCCAGCAGGGCTGGCTGGGGCATGCTGGGCGTTGTAGGCCTTTTTTTCTGTCTAACCATAAATAGGATTGTGCCTTAAAGCTCTTACTGCAGTTAACCAAGCCCAAGGGGAGGCATTTCAACCCTGCAGAAGGGGGTGGGTGGGGTGGAAACATGCAGGAAACCACCAAACAATCGGGAAAGGTTGTGCAGTCACCCAGGTTGCCCCAGAGGGCTGGACTGGAATCCCAGATGGGTGGATTTGACCCGCGTGCCTGAGTTTCAACACCCCTGTGACAGAGTAAGGACAAGAGGCCCACATGCCGGTGTTTTGCCATGAAATGTACACCAAGCCTCTCCATGTCAAAATGCCAGAGGGAGTATGGGAAATTGCATTAATTGAAAAACTAACTCAAAAATTGAGAATTGCAGGGGGAAAAAAGAAAACAAACTCTTTTGAAGCAGAATGGTGGCCTTTTATCCAATTTTCATACAGAACATCTACAACAAAAATACCTCAAGCCTTCCAGTACATTTGGATGCAATAAACTTACAAATATCCACCTATCACAAAACTGACTACTTTATGGCCGAAAAAGACTCCGGAAAAGGTGCCCAGCCAGATTTGTTCCTTTGAATGTTGGTTCGGGGGGGGGGGGATTTACTTTGTGCTGATCTAATACAATTTCTGTAATGGATTAGATGTTTAGTTGGTTGTTCGGTTGTTTTGTATATGTTAAAATTCAAATAAACAAATTAAAAAAAAAAAAAAAAAAGCCAGAGGGAGGTGACCCGGCAGTATCGTCTAGGCGAGGTCTTTGGAAGTGCTGCGGAACAGCTTTGGGGGTGGTGGTGGGGGGGGGCACCGCAGCGGTAGCGAGCTGAGGGACTCAACGGTCCCCCCTTCCATGCTTGCCGCAACCTCCGTGTGCTTCTCGCCCCATCAGTCACAAGGCTCGGCGGCTCCCAGTGGCTGGGCAATTACTAGGACATCGCCAGTTAATGGACTGGCCTCCTCATAATCCACCTTGGGGAAGTTTTTAATATTACAAATTAACCGTAATATTAATTCGTAATATTAGTCAATCGTAATACTAATATTAATTGTAATATTGATTAAACTAATTAATATCATTTAATTATTTATTATGTATAGAACGATTAATTAATATTAATTACTTATTAAATCATTATTAATTATTATTATTAATAATATATTATATTATACCATACTATATCAATATGAATATTAATTCATTAATCATATCAATATTAATCTCTGCAGACAGGATAGGCTGAAGTAATCAGAGGAGGGCCAGGATCTCTTCTCGATCATCCCAGATTGCACCAGGTAGGGGAAGGCTCGAAGAGATACAGAACTGCCCGTCGGGGTACGGCCTCGACTCTGCCTCTCTCTCTTACCCGTGTCACAGTAGCAGCAGGTTGCACAACGTAACTGCCGGTGAGAGGTCACTGCGCGGAGGGCTCTCCCACAGCCATTCGCGTGAGCGCATGGCGCAATGACGCCGCATCACACGGGCTGTTGCGCTGCAGCGTGATCAGGAAGAGAGGAGGAAATGAGGCAGAGCGGCGGCGAACTTGCGTCTCCTGCACCGCCCAGCTCGAACCAAAAAGGGTCCAGAATGCACGGCTGTTTCGATCTCGGTACGAAACTGTGGAGAAACGAGCCTTTGGGGGTACACACACACACCTCATGTGTGAACCGGCTGGGGTGGGGTGTGCATAGTTAGCGTGTAGAGAAAGAGTTTTTAGGGTTCCTGCATGCATGCATGCATGCAGGAACACACACACACACACACACACACACACACACGCCTCCTCATGAGTAAACCAGGTGGGGGCTGGGAGGAAGCGAAAGGTGCATGGAACATAGGATGGGGCCTGGCGCCCAGAGGTCTGGAGGAGCCAGGCTGAAAGCGTTCATATGCAGATGTAATTCAAATAGTTCAAGCCATGACTCAGGAGTTCCCTTCCCCCTGCCTGGCCAGTTCCCTCCCCCCTGCCTGGCCAGGTGAAGTTCAAATTGATTGGCTGAAGCAAGAAGGCTACAGAAAAGGGGAGGGGGAAGAGCTATTTCCCCACATGTAGCCTTTGTTCTTGGTCTCAGTCTTTTGGTAGCGTGCCTGGCGGTTGGAGCCATGGCAGCGTGCCAGCGAGGGGCCCGAGCCTTTAGGGCCCCCCCCTCAGGAATCGACCCCAGGCAGCCCCTGGTAAAATTGGCTGGTTGGAAGGCACTGGTGAAAGCAAGCCTTGTAGGAGTTTACCCATCTTGGACCTTCGGGTAGGTGTGGTAATTCTCTATCGGGCGGCAAGGCTGTGCTGGATCTAACCCTTTGAAGAAGACACCCTCAGGTAACAGGTGTGTGCTTGAGAGATTTTAAGGAATCAGGTCTTTATTATTTTGCAGCTTTACTGTGTACTAAAGTGTCTCTCTTTAATTTGTGTGCTTCTCTCATTTCCCTAATCTTGTTGTAAATTGCTACCAGAAATAAACCTTGTCTTGGTTTCACCCCAAATGGGTTTTGTAGTGCTCTGTGAGTTCAGTATCTAAATCCAGGTTACAGAATTGAAGGCGAGTCCCTCAACAGAGATTCAAGTAGGATTGCAGACAGCTGAGGCTGGCCATCTGGTACCTTGAGATCTCAGAGGGTCTTGGTTCCTTTGCCAGTAGGCAAGGGTGGGGTGGTGGCGGGTCAGCCAGCCCCCCCTTCCGGGCCACATGGTGGCAAGTGCTGGGTTTCCTTTGGAGTAGGAAAGGGTGGGAGTCTGGCGGGTCAGCCAGCCCCCCCTCTTCCTCCACAAAAACGTATATCGACTGAGTACATTTCTATCCTGCCTTTCTATCTTCCATCGTGGACCTCAAGGGGGCCGGGCGCTCTCCCACGCCGGGGCACTGACCCGCTCAGCCACCGCAAGAGGGCCTGCGCCGTGGGGCTCCAGTCCACGACAAACCGCTGCTTGTTATTCAGCATGGATGGAAAGAAGACCATCCTTTTTGCGCCCTCAGCCCTCTTTTGCTCTTACCTGGACATCCTGGCGTGGCTCGGGGGGCAGACGGACAAGGCAGGCAGAGGGCTCTCGGGTCGGTCTCACCTTCAGGGCTGTAATACCTGCGATGGGGGAAAGAGAGAAGATCAGGTGAATGGTAGAGTCTTCGAAATGCCCAGAGGCACCACCGTGACCCATCACGACCCGGTCTCTACCCCTCTCCTTAAGTTTGCCCCCCACCCTCGCCAGTCGTTCAAGTTTCATGTCTGCGTACATATCTGCTTTTTGAGGTTTCCATACACACGGCGTACCAAGCTCCATGGTACACCTTCCAAACTTAAACTTGCTCTGTAGTGTGGGAATGACCACACACACACACACACACACACACACTCACACACACACCCAGGAGATGAACCTGAGTGCCATCCAAACACGGGGAGTGCCCAAAACCAACTGGACCGTGGTTCCATACAAAGAGCTGGATCAGACCAAAGGCCTATCGAGTCCAGCATTCGTTTCTGACAGTGGCAAACCAGATGGCCCAACGGGAAGATCACTCTTGTGATCGTCAAGAGTGCCTGGCATGCGGGCTGGGCAGTATAACAGACCCAGCAGAGTCCAGACACGCCAGAAGCAGGGCACGCATGAGACTTGCTGCCTCTGATGTCACGGCTATCACGATTAGTAGCCACTGGTAGCCTTTTCCTCCGTGAATGTGCCTAGTCCCCTTTTAATGCCAAGTGGGGTGTTCTCGGTTACCCTGATCAAACGGCTTCATGTAGCTCACTTTGCTGCTGTTTTTATAAAGAAAAACTAAATAAATAAACATTTGATGGCAATGGTCGAGCCCCAGGTTGATAAAGGACTGCAAAGCTCCGCACCAGAGGTGGCTGCATTTCAGAGGGGATTCAGCAAGCCCATTTAGGACGCAGAGGCTGACAGTTAAGGAAGCAGGGAGAACTTCCCATTCCACCCTTGGCAAAATCAACGTGCGGAAGAAATGGGGTGGGTGGGACATGTGGGGAATTTGGATGAGTCAGGCTTACTCGCTGGAGTCAGCTACCCAGGCTGAGCTGAAAATGACTAAGGGAACATCCAGTTTCACTCCTCCCTCTGGCCTGGAGCATTCAGGCTTGGCTGAGTTCAGCCAAGAGTTGTTGGTGACTCACTGGAGCTCTCCCACCACTTCTTCCCTACGTGATTTCCTGCCGAGATGCCGGGATTCCGGCTCTTCCCGGTACACAGAAGTTGTTGCAGAATGCCGCTTTTCAGCTTGACTGCTTCGCTGCAGATGGACCCTAACTGGACACCCCCTTCCAGCCCAGGGACCAGAGCCAGAAGAAAAATACACACCTGCTTGCTACTATTCTCTGATAGTGAACACATCAGTACTGTAAAAAAGTAACAAGGGAAGCAAGTTACCGCTACAAAGCCAATTAAGACTGAATATCCTTGCTTTAAATGGCTACATGGTGTGGGATCATAGAATCATACAAAAGTAGAGTTGGAAGGGGCCTACAAGGCCATCGAGTCCAACCCCCTGCTCAATGCAGGAATCCAGGTCAAAGCATCCCTGACAGGTGTCTGTCCAGCCGCACCTTGAATGCCTCCAGAGTGGGAGAGCCCACCACCTCCCTAGGGAGTTGGTTCCATTGTCTTATTGCTCTGACAGTCAGGAAATTTTTCCTGATGTTTAGGTGGAATCTGGGTTCCTGTAACTTGAGCCCATGATTCCGTGTCCTGCAAACTGGGATGACCGAGAAGAGATCCTGGCCCTCCTCTGTGTGACATCCCTTCAAGTACTGGAAGAGTGCGATCATATCTCCCCTCAGTCTCCTCTTCTGAAGGCTAAACATGCCCAGTTCTTTCAGTCTCTCCTCATAGGGGCTTGTTTCCAGTCCCTTTATCATCCTTGTTATGCAGCAGGTCAAGTTTACGATCCTTTAAATATATATTCATGATTCTTATTTGGATCCCAGGTCTTACACGGAGTTCTCGGCCCATCCAAGGGATCTCTCAGTGCGGCAGCATCAGGAGGCTTTGGACCATTTTCTGGGTCCCAGTTGGCGGCCTTGTGATCTTCAAGAGTGCCTGGCATGCGGGCTGGGCAGTAATAGCAGCCCCAGCAGGGACCAGACACGCCACCTGAGCCCCTGAAGTGATGGAGGATCACGGGGCAATGCCAAAGTCTGTTTGGGGCCTAGGGTAAACTGAGAGTTCACCCTATAACAATCCCCAGCCCGGCCCGGCCCCCAACAGTTCGACCTGGCTGCTCCAACAGCCGGCCTTGCCCCACCTGGTGGCCTCCAGGTGGTTGGGGGATGCTGGGAATTCTAGTCCAATGCATCTGGAAGGCACCAGGCGGGGGAAGGCCGACCGGTTCCAAGTCAACGTTCTACGCTTTTAAACTGCACTTGGTGGCCCAGTTTCCAGAGACCCCTGATGTTCAAGAGGCCGGTCCACACACGTGATTTCCAAACGGAGTTCGTTGGAAACCCTATTAAAAGGTTCATCCAGAACGGCATCGAGCCCCTTTTTCAGAGAAGACCGCCCCAGCGTCCCCCGTGACCATTTTTTTACTCTGCACTGCAGAGTCACAGAGAAAGTGCCAAGTGCATTCTCTCCGTTCATACAGGCCAAGGGTGGGTAGCACGCCAAAGTCGGCGGCTGCCAAATATATATATATATATATATATATATATATATATATATATACACACACTGTATGTCGCTTTTAGCACTACGGAGAGCTAAAAAGATAACCCTTTTAGCACTACGGAGTGGTTTGCCACTGAATTTCAATGGCAAACCACTGCTTTTTTTTCCGTCTGCTCAAAGAGTGCGGCCCGTGGGGCGGGGGGGGAAATGGCCACCAAACCACCCAAGGTTGCCCACCCCTGACACAGGGCAATGACAAAGTCTGGAGCGGGGGGGCTATGTAAACTGAGAGTTCACCCTAGAACACTGTCCTCCCTATCTCACCCCCAGAATCCTTTGTGGCACACAGAGGGGCCCCCCCGGCAGAAATCCGGCATGTTCCCTGGCAGAGAAACCGCAGGAGTCACCTCAGGGCTCTCTGTGCTGCGATCAGGTTCCTGCAGAAAAGATTCCCGGAGTGAAGAAATTTGACAAGCCGCCCATCCCGGCCACGAGGCATGCCGCAAACGGGCAAGAACGGGCACGGTGCAGAACGGTGATTGTGGGGCAAAGAGTTTGAGGTGACTCACGGGAGAAAGGCAAGCGGACATGCCGTTGGGGATGTCCAGAAGGCCACTGCTGATCTGATCTTGTGGGGAAATTTCTTCTGAACCATCCATTTGGAAATCTACCATACCCCCAAGAACTGGCAGGGCCCACTGCCAAACCAACCCTAGGAAAACTAAACAGAGAGAATGTTGGCACTATCTAACAGAGTGTTCTCCAACCTTGGGTCCCCAGATGTTTTTGGCCTACAACTCCCAGCATGTCCCAGCCAGCGTAGCTGGCTGGGGCATGCTGGGAGTTGTAGGCCAAAAACATCTGGGGACCCAAGGTTGGAGAACACTGATCTAACATCTTATAACAGGATATTAGACCTAAGAAGAGCCCTGCTGGATCAGACCAAAGGGCCATCTAGTCCAGCATTCTGTTCCCAGAGCGGCCAACCAGCTGCCCACGGGAAACCCACAAGCAGGACAGGAGTGCCACAGCACCCTCCCGCCCATGTTTCCCAGCAACTGGTGTCCATAGGAATACTGCCTCTGACACTGGTGGGAGCATATAGCCATCAGTAACCTCTGGTTGCTCTGGTAACCTCTCGTTTGGATTACTGCAATGCGTTATACGTGGGGCTGCCTTTGAAAACGGTCCGGAAACTTCAGCTGATCCAAAATAGGGCAGCGAGAGTGTTAACGGGGACTGGCCGACGAGAACATATTATGCCAGTGCTTTCTCATCTGCACTGGCTGCCAGTCTGTTTCTGGGCCCGATTCAAAGTGCTGGTGCTAACATTTAAAGCCCTAAACGGCTTGGGGCCAGGGTATCTGAAGGATCATCTCCTCCCATATGTACCTGCCCGGACACTAAGATCTTCCTCAGCGGTCCTTCTCCGAGAGCCCCTGCCAAAGGAAGTGAGGCAGGTGGCTACTAGGAGGAGGGCCTTTTCTGCTGTGGCACCCCAGTTATGGAATGAGCTCCCCAAAGAGGTTCGCCTGGCGCCTACTTTGTATTCTTTCCGGCGCCAGGTGAAGACCTTTCTGTTCTCCCAGGCATTTTAATCTTGTACTTGTTTTTAATTCCGTTATTGTAACTGCTGCTGCTAGCTCTGCTGTTTGTTTTTAATCTGTGGTTTTAAATTTTATATTGTATTTTATGATTTTAACTGTTGTGAACCGCCCAGAGAGCTTCGGCTATTGGGCGGTATAAAAATGTATTAAATAAATAAATGAATAAATAAATCAGGACTAGTAGCCACGGATAGCCTTCTCCTCCATGAATGTGTCTAACCCACTTCTAAAGCCTTCAGAGCTGGTGGCCTTCACTGCATCGAAACGAGGGGAGATCTAAAAATCCAATACTAAAAGCCTGCCAGAATTTCACATCTGCGCAAGTTTTTTTTTCTCCCCCTGGGTCTACTTCGCACATGCCGATGTGGTGTCAACTGAATCCCACATGAGGCTCCGCACTGGTCGGGGAGATGCTTCGCTGCCCCCAGCGCGGAGAGTTTGGCGCAGCGGGCTATTGTTTTCCCTGCAAGAGAACAGACAGTAAAGCAATCAGCAGCGTTACCCTGGCGTGCAGTCCCCACACAAGGTGTCTGCCATGGCCGTTCCAGGGCTGGCGCGGACCCTCTTCGTGCCCTCGCAGGGGGTATGCGACGAACAGAGCTCCAGCCCAAAGCTAGGAGAGAAGGAGTCTGCCGAACAGGGCCTGCAAACCACGCCCAGTCCTTCCCCATAGCCACATTTCTATTGGGGGGAAATCAAACAAAAGCAGAGTCAGATGCTGTCACACATCAGGCAGGGCCCGAGGCTCTTTTCGATGATATCCTTCCTAGTGTACATTTTTAGCGTTACATGTGCAGTGAGCTGCAGCCGCCAGTCACCTTCAAGCCACCCCCCCACCCTCCTGGCCATTGGCGGAAGTATCGCGACGCCACGGAATCATCATGAAAATTCCAACTGCTGAGAGGGTGGGGCAGCTATTCAAGACGGCATCCCATGCTGGCCACTCGCAAATGCAGAAGCAGGCAAAACGGACGAAAGTTTCCCTTGCTAAGATTCCGGCCGCCCTTTTGGCTGCCACCTGCGTGAGAGAGGCAGAAAGCCGATCCGAGACTTGGATGGCATGATGGCGCGAAGCTGGCACGGCCCCCAACGGCATGCCGACGACCCTCGAAAAATTATCACACTGGTCATTGCCGTGGCTGTGGGTGTGTGTGTGATGGGAACTGTAGTCCAGCACATCTGCAGGGTGCCTGGTTGGGAACGGCTGATCTACAGACTGGGGCCCAGTTGTACACGAAGTCACAGGGGGCGTGCAACTGAGCAATACAGAATGTGAGCAGGCGCTCTTTAGAAAAGGCACATTGGTACATGGCTCTTTTGTCTATACCAGTGTTCTCCAACCTTGGGTCCCCAGGTGTTTTTGGCCTACAACTCCCAGCATGCCCCAGCCAGATGTAGGCCAAAAACATCTGGGGGCCCAAGGTTGGAGAACACTGCTCTAACCCTTTGCCTTCCTGTTTCCTCCTCCCTCCCACTCCCAACATCCGGCTTCCTAAAGCAGTGTTCTCCAACCTTGGGTCCCCAGATGTTTTTGGCCTACAAACTCCCAGCATGCCCCAGCCAGCTATGCTGGCTGGGGCATGCTGGGAGCTGTAGGCCAAAAACACCTGGGGACCCAAGGTTGGAGAACACTGGTCTATACACTATGGCTGCTGGGAGTTCCTTAATATGAAAAATCAGTGCTAGTTGCGGTGGCATTTTGGAAGGGAAAGCTGACAGAACTGGACAGGAAAAGGGAGACTCTCTTATGTTTGTTTGTTTCTTTATGTTTTTATTGTTGTTGTAGTAATCATTATTATTTAATAATGATGTTATCATCATCATCATCATCATCATCATCATCATCATCATCATCTGCTTCTCCAATTAGCCAGGAAAAGGCCTTTTCAACTTGGGGGGTATTCAATAGAAAACTAAGATTTATGGGTGTACCACCCTTGGGCTGTCACATCTAATGGCCCATTATGGGATTTATTTATTTAATATATTTATTCACCGCCCATCGGCCGAAAGGCTCCCTGGGCGGTTTACAAAACAAAGCAACACTAAAACAAAAACATCAATAATAATAATATAAAAACACAGACATATTAAAATGTAGTAAGATAAAACCAAGCAGCCAAAATGAATTCAATCCAGAGGTACAGTGGTGATAATAAAATGAATAAAAATCAACCATTAAAATGTTGGGCAAATAAAAAGGTATTCATCTGGCACCTGAAAGAATAGAGGGTAGGCGCCAGGCACACCTCTTTGGGGAGTTGATTCCACAGATGGGGTGCCACAACTGAGAAGGCCCTTCCCCTAGTAGCCACCTTCCTAGCTTCTTTTGGAGGGGCACTTTGAGAAGGGCCTCCGAAGAGGATCTCAGGGTTCGGGCAGGCACGTACGAGATGAGGCGTTCCTTCAGGTAACCTGGCCCCAAACGGTTTAGGGCTTTAAATGTTAATGTCAGCACTTTGAATCGGGCCTGGACTTCAATTGGTAACCAATGTAAATCATAGAGGACTGGCGTAATATGTTCTTGTCGGCCAGTCCCCGTTAGCAGCCTCGCTGCTCTGTTTAGAACCAATTGAAGTCTCCGGACCGTCTTCAAAGGCAGCCCCACACAGAGCGTGTTGTTACAGTAGTCCAAACGAGAGGTTACCAAGAGCATGGATCACCGTTGCTAGGCTCTGCCTGTCCAGATAGGGTCGTAGTTGGTAAAACAGCCTGAGCTGATAAAAGGCGCTCCTTGTCACCGAGTCCACTTGTGACTCCAGCGATAGTTCGGAGTCCAGGAGCACCCCCAAACTACGAACCCTGTCCCTTAGGGGGAGTGCAACCCCAGCTAGGACAGGTTGAGTATCACCCCTCCGGACAGATGATCCGCCCACAAACAGATGATCCGTGGGATGAAAGCACATGATTAGACAAGAACAGTTGAGCTGCTCATTCAGCATCCAAAATCAATAGATGCTGGTAGTCTGAATTAAATCCTTTTTTCCCCCTCCTATGAGCCTAGAATTGCTTTTTTTTTTTAAATGTGGGTTGCTCGTATCGGTGGCTGCATGTACTGTGAGAGAGGAAGCTCTCAACGTGGCTTCCTTTTCTCTGCATTAATGAGTTCAAAATTCTGTGTTGAAGGCAGCCCAAATTTGCTGTTGACCCGTATGGCCATGTTCTGCAAAGGAACTGTGCAATTCTTTCTGAAATTTGGGAAGGCATGATGGAGTGGTAAGGAGCCATTTTGGGCAATGAAACCATGGGCCTGTCCTGGGGAAATCTTATTCAGCTAGCCCAGTGTTCTCCAACCTTGGGTCCCCAGATGTTTTTGGCCTACAACTCCCAGCATGCCCCAGCCAGCTATGCTGGCTGGGGCATGCTGGGAGTTGTAGGCCAAAAACATCTGGGGATCCAAGGTTGGAGAACACTGAGCTATCCCTCTGGCTTTGTAAGTTTCAGTATGCATCACCAACATGCTTTCCAGAGTAACTTCACGCCCATGAGGGCCGGAAATGTAATTTTAAATAAATAAATAAATAAATAAATAAATAAGAAAGAAAGAAAGAAAACCGGGATTCTCAAGAAGCTGGGTTCTGCTCTGAAAACCACATTCTTAAAATAAAATTAAAAAGAAAATCTGCTTCAGGATTTGGCACAAATATAGGTGGGCTATTGATTAAAGTATATATCTACTGCCCTTCATTATCAAATCACAGGGCAGTACACAAAAAAAATGCATGAAAACCACAATTAAAATATAGTACAAAAATAAAAACGACAAGAAAGAAAATCTACTAAGACAGTGATCCTATGGCCCTTGGACATTGTCTGAGGGGCCACAGCATTTTTTTTTATTCCCAGATCTGAGGTCGGAGACTGTGCCCCAACCTCGGACCTGGGGATCGGCGCTCTGACCCCCCTCCCCAACCCCACGCAGCCAGCGTGGAAAGAACTGCACCGGCTGCTCTCTGAGGTTGGGAAAGAGACCTCAGAGAGGGGTTGAAGGGGGCCTTTCGGTGGGTGGAGAGGGGAGGAGACTGGAGAGGCCAGGATATGAGCCTAAAAACTGTCAAGGTTGAAGCCCGTGGCGCTGCAGGGGGAAGAGGATTCTAAAGGTGATGGGGCGCCACAACCAAAAAGGCCCTCCCTCCTGGCTGCTGTCAGATGTAACGGTGCAGGCCACAGGACAAACAGGAGGCCCTGATCTGTAGATCTCAGCGAACGGGCAGGTTGATAAGGGAGAAGGTGCTCCTTCAGGTAGCCCGGCCTCAAGCTGCGTAGGGCCTCATATTTCATTCATTCCTATACCACCCAATAACGTGGGTGAATATTTCATTCATTCCTATACCACCCAATTCCTATACCACCCAATAAACTCTCTGGGCAGTTTACAACAGTGCCTAAAAAAAGGCCATAAAGAACAACACTTTGAACTAAGCCCGTAACATATTGGCCGCCAATGCAGCTCTCCAAGCAAAGGCGTAACATTTTTGCAGTAGGTTGCCGCACTCAGCAACCTAAACCCACCAGATTCCGCACTAGCTGCAGTTTCCGGGCCAGTCTCAAGGGAAGCCCCACACAGAGCGCATTGCAGCAATCCAGCCTGGCAGTTATCAGTGCACGTGGATCACTGTCGCCAGACAGGGGGGGACCCCTCCCCACACCCAGGCCCACTGCAAAGCAGTATGTGGGACATTACAGGTCCGTTCACTTACTCCGTCCGGTTCCTCTCCTGGTGGACACCCCTCGCAGGGGAGACAGCGGCCTCCTTCGGTGCTCCGGTATTCCTGTGCTCCACACTCTTGCGCCTGTGCCTGATGCCAGCAGAAGGCCTAAAAGCACAGATGGGAGAGAAGTGGGTGCTGCTGCTCATGGCAGGGCTGACAGTAGTCAGAAGCACCACAATCCGAACAGGCAGTGGCGCGGTATTCAATGTTGGCGTGCAGGCGCTCATCCTGACCGTCCCCCGGAGCCACACGCCCCCGAGGAGAGCCCCGAAATGCAGGCAGCTGCATCGACCCACATCAACAAGCCAATGCTAGCAGCTTCCGGCTGCGCCAGGAGCCGGTCTTTTGCAACGCTAACGGCTCTTAACTGCCCACTCACAACCGAGGGGTTGTGCCTCCGTTTGGAAAGACACGGGGGCAGCCGTGCCAGGGTGCGTTTTGGGGTGGTGGGGTGCCAGGCATGTGTCATCTGCAGCCTGGCCCAGCTGTGCTGCCTTGCCAAACGGCGCCCGTTTAAAAGACAGGCCCCAAACACACTTCGGACGCTGGAAGCAATTGTCGTGGCAACTCGACCGTAGCCGGACACTCCTGCCGGCCCCCGGACCGAGACTCCTGCTTCCTTGACTTCGGAACGCCCCTGACCACGCTCCAGCCTGCTGCTACACCGCTTCTTTTTTTTTTTTGGTTTCGGACAGATCTCTTGCCTTTCAGCCTTGGACTGTGTTACGGACGACGGCGGCTTATCTGTGTGGACCGGACTGATTTCCGACACGAGCCACCCCAAAAGACGTTGCATTACAGCAAGGAACAATGTATCGTGGCTGGGAAAAATTCATTTCCCCTGCAGCAGCTGTGAAAATGGCAGCTCGGCTCAGAGGGAGCATGGGAGCATACATCGCCCAGGGTGGCCGGGTGGCCGGACAGATGGGCGATTAATAAATATAATAAATAAATAAACAAATAAATAAATGAACGGGGTGACAGAGCTCACGCTGGCTCAGCTTGTCTGAGTGTGGAAAGCTAAGCTGGGTCAGGCCTGGTGATTACTTGGATGGGAGACCCCTCCTCTAGTTTCCTGCATTGAGCAGGGGGTTGGACTCGATAGCCTTGTAGCCGGCTCCTTCCAACTCTATGATCTATGAAATCTATGAAAGGATGTCCGCGTCCCCCGTTAAGAAAAGAAAAGAGCCAGCGCTGCATCGCTTCCAGCCCTGGCTCCAGGACGCCACAGCTAAGTGGGCGAGCTGGGGTTACCTGCCATGATCCCCGCCGCCCGCCTTCCATGCATTCAGTGCCCCACGTCTGGTCACATAAGCAGGGGCTGAGATGCATTTCAGCTGAAGGCAGTTCTCAGTGGGGCTTGCTGACTTTTCAGTTGCTCTAAAGCAGAGTTCTCCAACCTTGGGTCCCCAGATGTTTTTGGCCTACAACTCCCAGCATGCCCCAGCCAGCTATGCTGGCTGGGGCATGCTGGGAGTTGTAGGCCAAAAACATCTGGGGACCCAAGGTTGGAGAGCCCTGCTCTAAAGCAATTGCAGTGCAGCCTCGGGGCGTTTGGAAGCTTTCCTTTCCATTTTAAATTAAGCGCAGGTTGCCGTGTGTCGTTGTCTGGACCCGGACAAGCTGCGGTTAATCTTACCTACAGTTAACGGAAACAAGCCAACGTCAAACCATGGTTTACGGAGCCGGATTGCTTCAGCTAACCATGGTGCAGGAAAGTGTCTGCGGGGGGCGGGGGCGGGGAGTGCGCAAACCTACGGCTGGTTCTTGCAACGCTAATTACAGCTCTTGATAGCTTTGCTTCCCCTGAATGCGTCTAATCCCCTGAGGCAACACTCCCCCACTGACACAGCCTAGAGCAGTAATGGCGAACCTTTTTGAGCCCGAGTGCCCGAACTGCAACACAAAACCAACTTATTGGTATTTCAAAGTGCCTTAAATTTGGCAGGAAGGAGGAGGGGGCACTAGCTAATCGCGCCCCGCTCTGTCTCAGGGCACGGCTCTCCACCGGGCGCGCAAAGATTCGGGCGTGCGCACGCACTGTGCTTCTGAGCTGTCTGTTCAGTTAGAAGGAGGGCTGGGTGCCTGCGCAGTCCGCTTCTGGGGGTGGAGATGTTGGAGTGTGCCTGCCTGTGGAGGCCAGCGAGGAATGAGTGGAGAGGAGTTCCTATGGAAACCCGACGCTGAATGCAGAAGGGGACGGTCTTTTGGTGATCTGGTGACCAATGGCTCGAGTGCCCACAGAGAGGTCCCTGCGTGCCAGCTGTGGCACGCGTGCCATAGGTTCGCCATCACTGGCCTAGAAATTCAAAGTTCCCCAAGCAGCGTCTGAGCCCAGAAGGTCCTGCCTACGCTGGCAAGAGCTGACTTTCCGCCAGCTGAAGATTACACGGCAACCGCCTGTAATGACCGTCTGGTCTGCCTTCCAGCACATGTGGCAGTCAAGGCTATAGTTAAGACCCCCCCCCCCGTTACCTGCCATTTCAGCAGTGTTCGCTTCCCCTGAAATTTCCCCCTTCTTCGGGGGTGGGTGGGTTTGTCCACCGCCTGCCCTCAATCAGGAGTTTATTTTGGGAACCAGGGCGAGAGAAAGAGTTCAGCCGGCGATGTTCAGCGATGTTTAAATGCAAAGGTGACGCCTGTGCCGCTGAACTAAAAAGACTGCGTCCGCCAGGCTTGTTCAAGTTACCCGTCAGGTCCCGTAATTCCCAAACGGTCTGCCAAGGAACATGCACGGTCTGCCATGAGAGGGCGGCAAGTGCCGCGAGAAACCATAATAGTCAGAAGAAACCCTTGCGAGCCCAGAGCAGCCGTCCGCAGAGCGGGCTAATGCCCCGGTATGTCTCTGCACGATATCTTGATCTAGCCGTGGTGATACCTTTCTCGTGAGTCTGTACTGGAGGCAGGTGATTCTGCCCTGTCTCGGTACTGGGCATCATTGGAGCAGTTAACCACCTCCAGTGAATTACCCACTTGGGTTACCCAAATGCAGGAGGGCTATTCTTAAACATTCTAAAAAGCGACTGTTTCGGGGCTAAGGGTAAGGCATGCTTCCGATTTTAACTTGGGCGGGGTACGGCTCAACTTGTGGACTGTGTGTGTGTGTGTGTGTGTGTGTGTGTGTGTGTGTGTGTGTGTGAACCTCATCCAGGCAAAATGCTCAAAGGGGGTCTCCCCAGAACTTAGCTGAGGCCCACCAGGGCGTAGGCCTAAAACCTGCTTCCCAGGCCAGGGCTCAATATTTAGGTGATGAGATTCTGAATGGAGTTCAGGGGGCTGGAGCTGCGGATGACGGCAGGGGGCTAAGCCTCCACAGGCTGTGTCCCTTGCCCCTAAACTGACTTATAGATTTCATAGATCATAGAGTTGGAAGGAGCCTACAAGGCTATCGAGTCCAACCCCCTGCTCAATGCAGGAAACTAGAGGAGGGGTCTCCCATCCAAGTAATAACCAGGCCTGACCCTGCTTCGCTTTCCATGCTCAGACAAGCTGAGCCAGCGTGAGCCACAGGACTTAATACACAACAGGGTGGCCGGGTGACCGGCCAGATGGGCGATTAATAAATATAATAAATAAATAAATAAATAAACAACCACCCAGCACCAGACGAGCTGCAAATGGTGGCGCTATCGCAGCGTTGTTATATACGAGAGAGAAAGCGGACTTACTGGGAAGAGGCTGACGACCAAACAGAAATGCAGGTTCTTCTTCATCTCGAGAGGGTCCAATTTCAAAGCGAAATGAAGCTGTCGGGGGAGAAAGGGACAGGGATGTCATGTTACTGACAAGAGGATCGGGCAGCCTGACAAATCTTATTATACTGTCCTCCGGCTGGGCTGCGGTCTCCTCTCCTTAATGATGCGTCTTCACCTCCGTCCCACATGTATGCCCGGCGGCAGCAGCGCTGTTTATCTCTGCAAATTACAGCCAATTGCAGAGGAAACCCATTGACTATGATTAAGTTAAAGGAAAGGAAGCGAGAGGTGTGTACAGACTTCCTCCCCGGGGTGGGAGTCATCTTTCCCTTTAAGGTTTTATTTATGCGGGCTCGGATGCTTTCGAAATCATTTTAAGTATTGCATACCTTCCGTTCCTTCCGACTGAAAGACAGATTCGCTGCCAAAACAAAGAGCCACCCCTGCAGGATCAGGCCAAAGGTCCATCTAGTCCAACATCCTGTTGTTTCCCACAGTGGCCAAAACCAGATGCTTCCGGGAAACCCACAAGCAAGACATGAAGGCAATTGTCCGTGTGTGTGTCCCCCCCCCCCCCCGCGCAAACCTCTTCTATTGGCAACTGGTAATCAAAGGTATATTGCTCCTGAACATGGAGGCTCCGCAGAGCAGTCGTGGGAAATAGCCATTGGCTGGGTTCACACAACGCTTTAAACCCACAGAGGAATGGTAGGGCAGAGCAGGGTTCCCTGGCCATCTCCCCCGCCCTCTTCCCTCATCGGTCCTTCTGTAGATATCCCAGGGTGCACTGCAGGAACACCAAGTCGTCCCCCCCCAAAGCTGTCATTTGCACTTGTCCTGCCCCCCCGCCTCTTAACCTACTGAGGTTTAGCGTGTTGTGTGAACCCAGTCATTGATTGACCTAAATCCTTCTGCATGGATGGGTCTAGTTCCCTTTAAAAGACATCTAAGTTAATGGTCGTTACCACATCTTGTGGCAGCGAATTCCATAGTTTGACTATGTGTTACAGGAAGAACATAAAAGAGCCATGGTGAATCAGACCCAAGGCCTGTCTAGTCCCAGCATTCTGTTCACACCGTGGCCAACCAGCTGCCACAGGAAACCCCCAAGCAGGACATGGGTGCAATAGCACCCTCCCACCCATGTTCCCCAGCAGCTGGATTACATAGGCATACTGCCTCCTGGGAAGCTCTCTGGCCCATGAACGATCTAACTGGAGGTTGGCCTTTCACAAAGGTTCCATGGACTTTGAAGAAGCCCGAGTGCAAGGCGAAAGGGAGAAACGTGCTAAGCGAAAAGCACGTCAAACGAATCCTTTACAGGACCATCTTCCATCTGGTAACCTGTGTCCTCACTGTGGGAAGCTGTGTGGATCTAGAATTGGCCTCCACAGTCACTTACGGACCCATCGCTAGAGTCTACACAATCTTCTTTAGAATGTCCTCCTTTTAAAATTTCCTTTTTGTAAATTTTTTTTATCCCGGAAGACAATCTTACTCGGTCACGAGTGATCGCCTGATGATGATGATGATGATGATGATGATGATGATGATGATGATGACGACTGCCTCTGATACTGGAGGAAGTGTGTAGCCATCAGAACTAGTAGCCATGGATAGCCTTCTCCTCCATCGATTTGTCTCGTCCCCTTTTAAAGCCCTCCAGATCTGTAGCCATCTCTACAGCTTGTGGCGGCTAATTCCATAGCTTAATGCAGTGTTTCTCAACCTTGGGTCCCCAGATGTTTTTGGCCTACAACTCCCAGCATAGCTGGCTGGGGCATGCTGGGAGTTGTAGGCCAAAAACATCTGGGGACCCAAGGTTGAGAAACACTGGCTTAATTACACGCGCTATGTGAAGAAGTATTTCCTTTTATCTGTCCTGAATCGTCGACCATTCTGAAAGGGGCAAAAGCTTCTCTCTATCCACTTCCTCCACACCACAGAGAAGTTTTATATATCATTGACAGAGTCTTTCCCCTTCTAAACTAAATACTGTACCCCAAACAAAACAACAACACCCCCCCTCACCTTGCCCCATCTGTATTTCTCCAACAGGAAAGAAGGATCACATCACAAGGATGAAACCGCTCCTTGAGACCTGGACTGAATTAGGCCCCAAACGCAACAGGATCCTTTAAAATAACAGCGTCACCGACGACACAACCATAAATTCTCAGAGCTGCACCACCACCGCATGGGTAATTGCAATGAGGGCTAAGAGGAGAGGGCCCTGTGTTAAATGCTCTCACTTGGGGGAAACCAAGACGCACAGAGTTGACTCAAAGCCAGGCGGACTCAGCTTCTGGGACACCTTGGGAAGTAATAACGAAAGAAAAGATGGCCTCTGAGCATCTTCAGCGAATATTTTGCGAACCACCACCAGGGAGTAACCATGCATAAAACCAGAAGAGGGGGGGGGGGGGGCTTCTAGGTGAAAAGGTTAATCAGAGATCTGTAAATTTCACAATTCCATACAGGGGAAGCAAGAGCATCCTGAAAATCTGGGCTTTTGTAATTTAAAGAAGAAGAAGAAGAAGAAAAAAAAACAAGCTTCAAGCCCTTACGGCTGTAAAAGCATGAATCAGTGCCCAGAAGGGAAGTGGCTGAATCAGGTTTCCAGTTGTTCTGGAAAGAAGGTTCTCTGCCCCTCCCCATGAGTAGCAAGAAGATCCTGCTTAAGCAAATATATGCGAATCAGTTTAATTTGCACAAAATAGATGGATCACGGAATGAAGCTTTTCTTGATGCAATCATGGATTCCAAGCAATCTGGAGCTCTGTTACAGTAATGAGCTGAAGATGGTGCCGGATTCCCTCTGCAAGTGTCTTGCAAACAAACCAGAAATGATTTATATCATTATGCAAATACATTAGGTATTCTAGTTTCCAAAATGAGGCTTAAAAGTAGGGCTGGCAAACCTGGAGGATTGGCTAATCATCACTGAAAAGACAAACAAACAAACAAACAAAGAAACAAACAAAAACCCAACAACCCGACGGGAACAGCAAATTTCTCCTATAGCCCCACCGCTGGGCTCTTCATCTTCAAAGAAAGCCAATCTGCCCAAAGTCACCTCCAAAATAATCACGCCTGATGCTCTCAAAAAAACTTCTGCGGCTGCTGTGGCTTAAAAGAACTTCGTGCCATTAAAACTGACCTCGGCCATCCCAGCGGCTGTAAAGCATGATCCGCAGGAGGCTAATTGCGCAGCAGAACGAGTCCACAATGAAATGCCGAGCATTCATTAAACTTGATCGATTTGTTCCCCGGAGAACCCCCATCCGTCACACTTCTAACACTACTGAGACGTCCCTTCGCTGCCAGCAGCTTCCTGGCACCGCCTGGAATTGCATCCTGGGAACGGGGCCAGGAGCCGGCTTCTTGTCATGCCGCCCGAACGCCGGTCCCAGGCTGTTGGATACACTGCAGGCGGCGTTACCACCAACATGAAAACCCGATCAAGTTCCCAGTCCTGAGGACATTTCAGCCATCTTGTTCAACTTGCATCGAGGCAGGACAAGCCCGCCCCAACCCCGGGGGTGCCGTCCAGTTGTGCTGGATGACATGGCCACTGGCTGGGGGGGATGATGGGAGTTGTGGTCCAACGCATCAGAAAGGCGGCAGGTCGGGGAAGGCGGAAATAGGAGATCTAGGCTTGTCTGGAGCTAATCGCGCTGCACTGCAGGGATTCCACAGGAAAGGGAAAAAGCCATCCTGGACAATCATCACCCTGAAACCTTTCAAAGATAAGTTGGCCCATCTTAAATCTGCCCTTAATTCTGTACCCACATCAAAGCCTCTGTATTCTAGACCCTTGATCTGTTCTTATCCTGTATATATTTGTCTCCATGCAAGAACATGGTAGACCTACTCCTACCCTCTGCATCCCAAGGCATTTTGGCCTAACCATTTATTCATGTTTTTGTACATTTAAAAGATCATATATAAAAACTGACGCACACGTACCAACTGAGCCCAAGACTTTATGCCTGCGTCACGTGGGAGCTGCGGCGGCGTGGTAGTTACAGCTGCCTTCCCACACTTGGTGCCCTCCAGATGTGTTGGGCTGCAACTCCCATTATCCCCAGCCAGTATGGCCATCAGCAATCCGATTCATAAGCCACAATGTGAAGCGGAACGTATTAGAAGTGGGACACACATGCTCAGTCCGGCTCCTCGTCCCTGGAGAACTGATCCACTTCTGACTGGTGATTGTATAACTACCTTAATATCTCTCGCCTTGCGTTAATTAAATGGAGATCACTTCAAATTAAATTAAGCAAGCAAGGCTCCTGGGAGGGAGAGAAAACTCCGGAGAAAAGGGTGCCGCCGCCACTCCTTCTTCCAAAGAGGCTGTTAAAGGCATCAGCAGATCACAACGGCGGTCCTCAAGGAGGCAGGGGCCTACTCTGTACCACAGCCTCCTGCAACCTGGTGCCCTCCAGATGTGTTGGACTACAACTCCCATAATCAGGGCCGGCCCTATCGTTACGTGGGCTCATGCGCCCACATCAAGCCTACCCTACTTGTCTTCCAATATTCTTTCCCCCCCCAGCAGAAACAGTATTTTGCTTTCGTGCAAGACGGGCTTCCCCGTTTTTCGAACATCTCCATCTGAGAACGTGACAACCGATTCTCTATCTTGGAACGTGCAGGATTAAAAAAAAAAAAAGGACACCAGTGCTGGAGCTAAAAGAGGGCGCAAGGGGGGGATCCGAGCAGACCTCTACCCCATAGGGGGTGTTTCGCGTGCTGTTTAATTCTGCCCGAAACCCGCCTGAATCCATCTGGCTGCACTTCTGCCTTTGGCCGTGTGCCCTGGGCCAAATGAATGCTTCGAACAGCCAGCCACCTACGCCCATTGCAGGCACTTGGTTTTGCTTGCTTGCATGCATGGAAGAGCACGTTTTTTTTTTTTAAAGGCCCATCAATTAACCCTGTGCTTGCCAGAGCCTCATTTTCTGGCACGGCGGCGACCTTTATTTATTTGCCGTGTTCGTGGCAGGGCGAGTGAGCAGCAGCCTGAAAGTTTGAAGGTGAAGCTATTTCTGGCCACTGAGAGGGTGATGGGGGAAAACTTCATCTATGCGCGCCGGACTGCTGCTAAAAAAAAGCAGGGAGAAAGAAAGAAAGATGGGGCAACTCTAGGGCAAGAACAGCAGAATCCCATGAGGGGTTGTTACCCTAAAAATCAACACCCTCATTTCCCCGCAGAATTAAAGAAGTCTAGGAAAAGAAGCTTACCCCCGCCACACGCAGCTAGCCTGCCAGGGGATGCTCCGTCAAAAGGTAGATACTTGGTACGGCACAGATGCCCGTAATTGGACCACATCCAACGCAGCGCTTGTTCAGTCAGTTGTCAGGATAAAATCCCAGCAAGCATAGACAGTCCCGGCCCTTCAGGGAGGAAAAGAAAAGCCTCGTTCCCACCTGTGCGGCAATGGCCTTCCTGCCAAGGAATACCGCAAACACCTCAATTCCTTCCCCGGAGAGGTACCAGGGCACGGCTGGCTTACTGGGAGGGATGAATTGGAGAACGAGAAAGGGGGGAAGCGATCGGGGCGAGGGCTTGACAAAGAGAAGAATCTCCGTGCACATTTCTGTGACTGCACGGGTGCCAGGTGCTGTACAAAACTCCAAAAAACAGTACGTCTGAATGTACAATCTACCTATATACCAGCATTACAGAGATCTCCCTCTTGTTTCTCAGTGACTGTACCACTTGGGCAGCCATCCTGTTGGCACTCACAACCCGAGTTTGATATTGGAAGGAGGGGTATTTATATGCGCGCCGCATGCAGCCACTGTCTGTGCCCAGCTGTGGCATTTCTAATGCTCTCCTCCTCCCGCTCAGGAGAAAACACAGATGGCGCCTTTGTTGTCGCTGCAGAAGGCAGCGCGTGTGCGAGGGAACGCGTGCGCGGGGCTTCCGTCATTGTTCCTAGGAATTCTCCCACAAGAGTGTCTCTTTGTTTGGAGGGAAAGGGACCCCAGAAAGGCCCACCAAAACGCTGTGGAAGGAGACAACAACGGGCAAGAGCAAACTGAAAGAAAGCCAGGACGAAGGGAGAGGAGCGAGCCGTCCGTCCTCCGAGTGGCCGGGAGAGCAAAGGGGGCGGGGGGGGCCCAAAGCGGCCGGACGCAAGGTGCAAAGGGCACCGAGTGAAGCAAGCATCTCGGAAAAGGCCTGTGGCTGAGCGTGGAAAGCTAAACAGGGTCGGGCCTGGTTCTTACTTGGATGGGAGACCCCCCTCCTCTAGTTTCCTGCACTGAGCAGCGGGTTGGACTCGAGGGCCTTGTTAGGCCCCTTCCAACTCGATGATCTACGAATCTATGGGGTGGGTTTGAATGGCACTTGCTCAATGATCCAGCACCCCTGGGGAGATGCTGCTGTGTTGCCGGCCCGGTCCGTGGGGGCACTGCTAGGCCCAGCCCCGAATCCATTCCCCAGGGGGAGAGATCTTCTGCTCTCTCTCTCTCTCGAGCCCCAAGTTATCCATTGATGCTGATGGAAGACTGCTCAATTGCCCTACCGGGGCAATTTTCAAAGGGGTGGGTGGGTTGCAGCACGGGAAGGAAGGGTTAACCCTACCCCTCCCCACATGCTGGAGCAGCCCCGCCCCACCCCAAGCTTTTCGTCTGCGTTTAATTGAGCTAGTGTGGCGTAGTGGTTCGAGGGTCGGACCGGGACTCAGGAGATCCGGGTTCTAGTCCCCACTCGGCCACGAAGCTCACTGGGTGACTTTGGGCCCGTCGCTGACTCTCAACCTAACCTACCTCACAGGGTTGTTGTGAGGATAAAATGGAGGAGGAGGAGGAGGAGGCTTACGTCAGCTGGCTTGGGTTCCTTGCAGGAAAAACGGCGGGATATAAATATAAGTAATTGATTAATTGCATGGTGGCGGGAGCAATTTTCCTCCATGGGGGGAAAGAGAAAGAAGCCGGGGAGATTGCACATGGATGCCAATGGAAGAGCAGCTACTGATTTCGGGACGACCTAGGTCACGGTGGTGCAAACTAACTGAACAATTTATTTTCTTGGAGATGATTTGGATGAGACATTAATTGGCTGGCTTGGCCTCCCGTGAAATTTAAACAAATCCTTTATGCAGATTTGTTTCCCACGGGCCGGGGTGGGGGGGGAAGCGGCGAAGCACCCCTCCAATCCTCTCCTGCCCCCCCCCATCACCCCACATGACCAGGGTTCTGGCAACTTGCAGGGTTGGCACCACAATTTTTGCAGGGACGGAGAACAGCTGGAGATCGGCTAGTCATCTGCGGAAGACAAAAGCGCAGACTCATCATCAGGCCTGCCCCGCAGGGAAAGTAGGTCAGTTTGGAGCAGCCGCTTCAGATACACGCACCCCCCCGTTCCCCTTGACTACCGCACCACAAAAATCCGTCCTCGTCTCAATATAGTCTCTCCAGTTTATTATTTCAGAGACTGTGCGCCGCTCGAGCTGTGTTGTGCTTGCTGTGGGTCTCTCCGCCCTCCCACCCACCCACCCCCCCGGTCAGGAAAGACTGGAGCTTGTATATTTTGCTTCGGGAGGCAAATAGCACCTTTGTGGGGTAGGCCGTTCTAACTGGGAAGGCAGCATCGGGGGGGGGGAGTTTAAGGGGCCCCCTTTCAGCGCTTCCGTCTCAGGAGAGCCCTGCGGCAGCTCTCTTGACCCCCAAAGCAGGAGCTTCTTCCGGTGACAAGCGTCTGTTTCCGTAGAAAGAGCGACGGAAACTTTTGCCAAGTTTCGGACATGGTGACTTAAATAGAAACTTTCGGTCGTCCATCCCTTTTTTAAAAAGGGAAACCTACAGAACCGTCTCATGGGTGGGATTCTTCCAGGCCCCCTTCCTGAAACCTCATTGAAAATTGTCTATGCCGGCAGGGGATAGACAATTTCCCCTGCCGGCATAGACAGGGGAAATTGTCTATGCCGGCAGAGACAATTTGGGCACCGTCCTTTTGCCACGTCAGGCAAGCTGCTCGGTTGCAAAAAGCACAGCTGGGCCCGCCGAGAAGGAACCGCGCGTCCCGTCCTCGGTGACAAAGCTCTCTGGTAAGGCAGAATTAACGATCGCAGGCGGCTGCATCTCCAGCAGCCCGCCCAGTGGAATCTGAGCAGGGCGGTGAATAATTCCTCCCGGTCAGCGAAGTTCACAGATCTGGCAGGAAGAGACGGGTTTCACCGCTCCGAGGGTGTGAACGTAGTGATGGGCGTGCTGTAGGGAGGCCCCACCAAGTTGGAGGGCTTTAAAGGGGGATTGGACACATTCCTGGAGGAGAAGGCTGTCCATGGGTCCTAGTCCTGATTGGCTCTATGCTCCCTCCAGCATCAGAGGCAGTATGCCTAGGTACACCAGTTGCTGGGGAGCATGGGCGGGAGGGTGCTGTTGCACTCACGTCCTGCTCGTGGGCTTCCCTCGGGCACCTCTTTGGCCACCGTGTGAACAGAATGCTGGACTGGACTAGAAGGACCTTGGTCAAGGAGCACCTGATTACTCTGAACGAGTTTAAATCTCCAGGGCCTGATGAGCTGCATCCTAGAGTAATAAAGGAACTGGCAGAAGAACTCTCAGAACCACTGTCTATTATCTTTGAGAAATCATGGAGGACAGGTGAAGTGCCAGACGACTGGAGGAGGGCAAATGTTGTTCCCATCTTCAAAAAGGGCAAGAAGGAGGAACCTGGGAACTATAGGCCAGTCAGTCTGACATCAATCCCTGGGAAGATTTTTGAGCAGATTATAAAGAAGTCAGTCTGCAAGCACCTTGAAAACAATGCAGTGATTACTAGAAGCCAGCATGGATTTGTCAAGAACAAATCCTGTCAGACTAATCTGATCTCATTTTTTGATCGGGTAACCTCCCTTGTGGACTGTGGGAATGCTGTGGACATTATATATCTGGACTTCAGCAAAGCTTTCGACAAAGTGCCTCATGATATCCTGATTAGTAAGCTAGCTAAGAGTGGGCTAGATGGAACAACTATCAGGTGGATCCACAATTGGCTAAAGAATCGGACTCAAAGAGTGCTTATCAATGGTTCCTTCTCAAACTGGGGAGAGGTAACGAGCGGGGTACCACAGGGCTCGGTCCTGGGCCCGGTGCTCTTCAACATTTTTATTAATGACTTGGATGAGGAGGTACAGGGAATGCTTATCAAATTTGCAGATGACACAAAGTTGGGTGGAACAGCTAATACTCTGGAAGACAGAAACAAAATTCAAAGTGACCTCGATAGGCTGGAGCGCTGGGCCGAAAACAACAGAATGAAATTTAATAGGGATAAATGCCAAGTGCTGCACCTAGGGAGAGGAAACCAAATGCAGAGTTACAGAATGGGGGACACTTGGCTCAACAATACTACAAGTGAGAAGGATCTTGGAATTGTGGTAGATCACAAACTGAATATGAGCCAGCAATGCGATGTGGCTGCAAAGAAGGCAAATGCTATTTTGGGCTGTATTAATAGAAGTATAGCTTCCAAATCGCGGGAAGTGATAATTCCCCTTTACTCGGCACTGGTTAGGCCTCATCTTGAGTACTGCGTCCAGTTCTGGGCACCTCACTTTAAGAAGGACATAGACAAACTGGAGAGGGTTCAGAGGAGGGCAACAAGGATGATAAAGGGACTGGAAACAAGGCCCTATGAGGAGAGACTGAAAGAACTGGGCATGTTTAGCCTTCAGAAGAGGAGACTGAGGGGAGATATGATCGCACTCTTCCAGTATTTGAAGGGATGTCACACAGAGGAGGGCAAAGATCTCTTCTCGTTCATCCCAGTTTGCAGGACACGGAATAATGGGCTCAAGTTACAGGAACCTAGATTCCACCTAAACATCAGGAAAAATTTCCTGACTGTCAGAGCAATAAGACAATGGAATCAACTACCTAGGGAGGTGGTGGGCTCTCCCACTCTGGAGGCATTCAAGGTGCAGCTGGACAGACATCTGTCAGAGATGCTTTGACCTGGATTCCTGCATTGAGCGGGGGGTTGGACTCGATGGCCTTGTAGGCCCCTTCCAACTCTACTTTTCTATGATTCTATGACCTTGGGTCTGACCCAGCAGGGCTCTTCTTAAGTTCTTATGCGAAGGGCCAAGGTGCACATCCCCAATTAATCCGGGGTGCAGGACCTCAGGCCGGGGGACCAAACCCGGCCTTCCCGGGGTCCCCAGAATGCCACACCCCCTTTCCCTGGCCACACCCCCTTTCCCCCAGGTTGGGGAAGGCTGCCCTAGGCCAGCCTTGCCCAGCCTTCTTGGGAACCGCGCAACTCCAATCCTCCCCCTGCCAGCATAGACAATTTTCAATGAGGTTTCAGGAAGGGGGCCTGGAAGAATCCCACCCATGAGACGGTTCTGTAGGTTTCCCTTTTTTTAAAAAGGGACGGACGACCGAAAGTTTCTATTTAAGTCACCATGTCCGAAACTTGGCAAAAGTTTCCGTCGCTCTTTCTACGGAAACAGACGCTTGTCACCGGAAGAAGCTCGGCCAAGACAGGTGTGCTTGTTTAGGGAGATTTGAGGGCCATGTGAAGGAAGAGGACGAGGACGAGGAGGAGGAAGGACGGGCCCTGACGGATGTGGAGGGCTCCTTCCCCAGAGTCAGGTCACACGTGCACAGCAGAAGCGGAGCCGTCGCAGCCCTTGCAAAGCCAGCAGTTCTCTTCTCGAAGGGGACGGCGGCGACACACGCTATTTCGTGGTCACAGTTCCGCAAAGACACTCATCAGAAAGGCTCAGAGAGCCCTTCATCAGCTGCTCCGGCCGGCGGCCGGCCTCGGAGGAGCAAACTCGGAAGTCACGTGTCGAGCTCGGTTACTGAAAAAAGGACAGCATCCTGATGGATGCCCATCTCAAAGGGCCGGTTCGCACGATGGTAGCGAGGAAAATAAGCCGCCATGGCTTAATTTCCCCCACCGCGCATGCGTGCCGGCTGGATTCCCCTAACTACCCTCGCTGGCACGGCTTGCCATGTCATCTGAACCCGGGCGGCAGAGCTTGTTTGGGGGTGGGGGGGGGGTGGGCAGCAACCCTCAAGTAACCCAACAACAGCCCGTCGGTTATTTGAGGGCTCCTGACCTCCCGGACCAGCCATTTCACCCTGGTTCGGACAACACTGCTTCAAGCCGCCCCAGCAAGGGCAATTAGGGAAGTCCAACCGGCACGTGTGTGGGGGGGGGTCAACATTACAGGCCCCCATGGATTGCTAGCTTTGCCATGGTCGTGCGAACTGGGTCAAAATATATGCGTAGAGCTTGCCTAGCACAGATCATCTTGGGTTGGTTTATCTTAGGAAGGTTATCCTAAGGCAATGTCGCACAGTGGTTAGAGTGCTGGAATGGAACTTGAGAGGTCCAGGTTCAAGCCTCCACTCGGCCATTCGGCTCACACTGGGTGACTTTGGGCCAGTCACCGGCTCTCAGCCTAACCTACCTCGCAGGGTTGCTGTGAGGACAAAACGGAGGAGGAAGAGGAAGACCATGTACACTGCGCCTTGGCTTCCTCGGAAGAAAACGGCAGGATATAAATGTAATAATAAATAAGACCGCAACCACAGAGCCAGGCAGTTCTGTCAGCTCGTCTAGACCAGTGTTCTCCAACCTTGGGTCCCCAGACGTTTTTGGCCTACAACTCCCAGCATGCCCCAGCCATGCCCCAGCAGTAGTTCTCACACTATCTAGTCCAGTGTTCTCCAACCTTGGGTCCCCGGATGTTTTTGGCCTACAACTCCCAGCATGCCCCAGCCAGCATAGCGTAGCTGGCTGGGGCATGCTGGGAGTTGTAGGCCAAAAACATCCGGGGACCCAAGGTTGGAGAACACTGGTCTCTAGACTATTATTTTCAACACTGAATGGCAGCATCTCTTCATGGCCTCAGGCAGGGAGACTTCCCCACCAGCTGCTGCCTGATCCTTTTAGCTGGAGATGCCCGAGCAGCTTTTCTCCAGCCTTCCAGGTGTGTTGGACCACAGCTCACATCAACCCCCCCCCCCAGCCAGCCTGCTGCTGAGGATGATGGCAGTTGTAGTCCGACCCGGCGCCCTCCAAATGCGTCGGAGAAGGCAGCGATAGCGGTTGGACCTTCCTACACGCACACATTTTCCCCCCCGGACCTCTCCTCAGCGCATCAGGCTGGGGGGGGGAATGGCCTCTGTGGGGGCCGTTCTGCGCTGGGTTTTTAAATAGCCAAGGCACCAAAATGGATCTCATTACACACCTTCGTAGCTGCAGCCAACGATCAATATTATTCTCTTCCGAGGAGCTGCCCGGCCCCAAAGATTCGGATTATTTATTTCCCCTGGAGAGTGCCTGAAAGCCCTCAGCAGAGAAGTCTGGCCAAATCTAGCCCTAATTTTCAGGCAAAATTGTTCTGCAAAGCTGGTAATTGAAAATGCAATTTTAAAAAAAGATAATTTTTGAGGCTTCGGGTGACACTTCAAACGCCCAGAGTGCCGGCTGGCTGGGAAAGAACAGAGCGCGCGCACATACCCGACTCTTGGCTCCAGCAGCAGCAAGCTGGACTGTCCGTCCGCCCCGCCCCCAGAAAGCTAGCCGGGCAGGTAGCCATCTCTGTTTGTCCTCTGCATCTGAGAAATCAGTGCTACGCTGCTTCTGAATTCGGGGGTTCTATTCTCAGTTATCACAGCCCATAGTCTGCCCTGGGGATAACAGGCGTAGGCCATTAGGGCACAAGCCTAAGCACGTCCCACTGCGTGCAATAGGGCTTACTCCTTAGTACAGTGTTCTCCAACCTTGGGTCCCCAGATGTTTTTGGCCTACAACTCCCAGCATGCCCCAGCCAGCATAGCTGGCTGGGGCATGCTGGGAGTTGTAGGCCAAAAACATCTGGGGACCCAAGGTTGGAGAACACTGCCTAAGTAAATGCCCACAGGATTTCTTAACTGGATATTTCATGTTTGCCTTGAGCACAGGGTTGCCAACTGACCAGACAGTAAGCCAGTCTGGCTCTTGCGCCTTTAGACGGCAGCTCGCTCTTCGGAAGTCTGTAAGCGCGGCACTGCTCATCTTCGCCTGGGGAGACATTTTCCGCTGGCAAAATGCCCGTACGGAAAACTTGTTCAGAAGGCGGAGACGCCCGCTGAGAAACACCGACACCCCAACGCTTGGCCTACCAGGTGCCTTGGGCTACAACTCCCATCATCCCCAGCCAGCATGGCCAATGGCTGGTGGGAGTCGTAGCCCAACACATTTTGGAAGGCACCATGTTGGGGGAAGCCTGATATATACGGAGCAAAGAGAGCCTTACCAGTGCCAAATAATAACCACTTTTCCAAAATGCAAGATTTAAGAAACTCTTGCCGGGGAAATAATGAACATTTGTGAGTCAGAAAGAGAAAGAGACAGACAAAGGGAGGTGTGTGTGTGTGTGTGTGTGTGTGTGTGTGTGTGAGAGAGAGAGAGAGAGAGAGTGAGAGAGTTGTCAAGCTGGCTATATTAACCGTGATGAGATAATTAACTCTAATGTGCTTTTATAAGAATCTTATTTTAAACTTCAGGCAAGAAAAAGGCGAGAACTCTGCTCCTCTCTCCGCTTCGAAGCTGTTGAAGCAGGAGGACCCACCTCGGAGCAGCCTCCAAGAGAGGGAGGGCAAATTTTAAAGAATGAAGCTGCAAGTGGAAAATTTGGTGGTGTGTGGGGAGGATCACCACCTTATTCTTGGTCCAGGCCAGAGAAGCTTATCCCAATCCTAGGGAACGCCTCCATTATATTGATTTTTCTGTGTGTTCCTGTTTAAGGCACGGAAGCAGAAGGAAGCCTGGACCGGGGGTGGGGAAACAGATCAGCCCTTTTAAAAGGTAAGACAGGCTAGCTTTAAGGTCACCAATCATTATTCTTCGCTGCCTGCTGTGTAGCTTTGCACAACACCTTACTCTGCAAACAGTAAACGCTGATAATTGTGTAATACAGCCATGCCTTGGATTACAAGTAACTTGGTTTGCAAGCATTTTGCAAGACAAGCAAATTTTTAAATATTATTTATTTATTTATTTGACTTGATATACAAGTGACGTCTTGCAATACAAGTATTGTAGTACGACTTAAATTAAAAATCTCTGTACAAATTTTTTTTGGGGGGATTTCGTTTTGATATAAGAGTGTTTTGGATTACAAGCACGTTTCCGGAACGAATTATGCTCTCAATCCAAGGCATGACTGTAAAATCTTTTATTTTGGGCTTTCGTAATCTGCCCGGAGAACGTTTGCTATTGGGCGGATTAAAAATAAAATGAAATACATGATGTTTCAACTCCATACGGCAAAAATCTCCATCTGCAGATCGAGCTGCTATGAAAGTCAGGGGAAAAGGTCAGGTTAGATTTTTTTTTCTGGTCCGTTGTCAACTACATTCATATCATCATCAATTTATATCCCACCCTTCTTTCATGGAGCTCAGGGTGGCTGACAAGTTTCACCCCACCCTCCACAAACAAGTGAGGCTGGGCTGAGAGGCGCAGTGACGGGCCCAAAGTTGCCCAGTGAGTTTCATAGCTGGATGGGGATTTGAACCCGGGTCCCTCCCAGTCCTAGCGGGACTGTCAGACTGGGGAATCTACTGGAGAAAAGAAATCTTGCTTAATAAGGTGACCGGCCAGATGGGCGATTAATAAATATAATAATAAATAAAATAAAGAAATGAGAGTCTTGGTTATTAAATCCATATAGTGTAATACTTTTATTAAGCCAACTCAAAGATCACAAAGAAATGTGCAAGCGTTCGGGATCTCCAGACCTCTTCATCATAGAATCATAGAATAGTAAAGTTGGAAGGGGCCTATAAGGCCATCGAGTCCAACCCCCTGCTCAGTGCAGGAATCCAAATGAAAGCATCCCTGACAGATGGCTGTCTGGCTGCACCTTGAGTGCCTCCAGTGTGGGAGAGCTCACCACCTCCCTAGGTAGTTGGTTCCATTGGCGTATTGCTCTAACAGTCAGGAAATTTTTCCTGATGTCCAGGCAGAATCTGGGTTCCTGTAACTTGAGCCCATTATTCCGTGTCCTGCAAACTGGGATGATCGAGAAGAGATCCTGGCCCTCCTCTGTGTGACATCCCTTCAAGTACTGGAAGAGTGCGATCCTATCTCCCCTCAGTCTCCTCTTCTGAAGGCTAAACATGCCCTGTTCTTTCAGTCTCTCCTCATAGGGCTTTGTTTCCAGTCCCCTGATCGTCTTTGTTGCCCTCCTCTGAACCCTCTCCAGTTTGTCTGCATCCTTCTTAAAGTGTGATGCCCAGAACTGGACACAGTACTCAAGATGAGGCCTAACCAGCAGTGCTGAGTCGAGGGGAACTAGTACTTCTCACGAGTTGGAAGCTATACTTCTATTAATGCAGCCCAAAATAGCATTTGCCTTTTTTGCAGCCACATCGCATTGCTGGCTCCTATTCAGCTTGTGATCGACAACAATTCCAAGATCCTTCTCGCTTGTAGTATTGTTGAGCCAAGTATACCCCATCCTGTAACTGTGCAGTTGGTTTCCTTTCCCTAGGTGCAGCACTTGGCATTTATCCCTATTAAATTTCATTCTGTTGTTTTCAGCCCAGCGCTTCAGCCTATAGAGATCACTTTGAATTTTGTTTCTGTCTTCCAGAGATGTTACAAAAAGCAGGTTGGCTGGGGGGTAGGGTGGCTGACTGAGTGCTGCAGTCAGGATGTCTGCATGGTCTTAAGATGTCTTAAGATGATATTATGGAGGACATTCATATTGGGCTCTGCCATGTGAGCCCAATACACGGCTTTGGACTGCAATACCTGACGGAACGCCTCTCCCAACCGCAAGCTACCCGGACACTACGCTCAACATCTGGGGCTTCCTCCGACTGCCACCTCCGTTGGAGGCTCAGAGGGTGGCAACAAGGGGGAGAGCCTTCTCTGTGGTAGCCCCCCAACTGTGGAACAAGCTCTGCACTGAGGCCCATCTGGTGCCAACTCTATTATCTTTTCGGCCCCAGGTTAAGACTGCCCTCTATGCCGAGGCATTTAACAATTCTAAATAGTACATGGGGTGGCGGGGTGGTTATGTCAACTTTTTAAAACTGGTCACGTTGTATTAACTTGTTTTTAGTCATTTGAGTCGTTTTTAAATTGGTTCCTGAATTTTAGTATTGACATTTTAAAAAATGTTTTTATTGGGTGTATTTATATTGTATTGTTATTGCTTGTTGTAAACCACCCAGAGAGCTTCAGCTACTGGGCAGTATAGAAATAAAATCATCATCATCATCATCAACAACAACAACAAGATGGTTTCAGGCTTCAGTATCCCTTGGTATCACTGGGAACAAGAAAGCAGCAGACAACTGTTGACCCTCCCTTTCTGAAAATAGAAAATCCAGCTGTTAACTCAAGAGTTTTCCACCAGAGGCTCTGGGGCTTTACCTCATTGATGGGAGCCTTGGAAAACATTAGGATCACTTGGGTTTCATGACCGCCTAATTGGGGCGGATTTAGCCCAACCTTCCCCAGCCTGGTGCTATGCTATCCAGCTGTTTTGGTCTTCAACTCCCATCAGCCTCAGCCAGCATGGCCAATGGCCAGGAATATTGGGAATTATATTATTGTTGTTGTTTATTGTTGTTGTTGTTGTTGTTGTTATCATCATCATTATTATTATTATTATTATTATTATTATTATTATTATTTGCCCATCTGGCCGGCAACCGGCCACCCTGGGCGATGTACACAGATAAAAATACAAGATAAAAACAGAATAAAATACAGTTAAGCAATATAAAATTTTAAGATAATTAGCCCACCCCATATTCCCGCCTGAATAGCCAAGTTTTTAATGAGCGGCGGAAGCTCAGCAGAGAGGGGGCATGGTAGAGGTCACTCGGGAGAGAGTTCCACAGTACGGGGGCCGCCACAGAAAAGGCCCTCTTCCTCGTCCCCACCAGTCTAGCTGCTCTGGCTGAAGGGACAAGGAGAAGGCCGTCCGTGGCAGATCTTGTTGAGCGGCCCACTTGGTGTTGCTGGAGACGCTCCTTGAGATAGACTGGACCGGAGCCGTATAGGGTTTTAAAGGTCAAAACCAACACCTTGAATTCGGCTCGGCAAGCAACTGGTAGCCAGTGTAGCTCCTCGAGCACTGGCGTGATGTGATCCCGCCGGCGGCTGCCTTTAACCAGGCGAGCCGCCGCATTCTGTACCAGCTGTAGCTTCCGAACCGTCTTCAAGGGTAACCCCACGTAGAGCGCATTACAGTAGTCTAGGCTTATTGTCCAAAACATCTGGAGGGCTGGGGAAGGCTGGCTTAGCATCTTAAGCATTAAGCCTCACGTGCAAAAATGAACTCGGGAAGGGGATCCAACTGAATCCAGCCTGCCTACACAGTTTCTGTCGTAATGGAGATGATATCAATGTGAGGTTGCCACACATTACGTGAGGTTGCCACACATTACAAACCAGCCTTCCCCAACCTGGCACCCTCTAGATGTGTTGGACTACAACTCCCATCATTCCAGACAGTCCAACAAATTATATAGACTGGCTTCCCAGTACTCAAGATGGCCCTCATAAAGACAGCAATTTAAAAACTAAGCAAACAGCCCTAAGAAACCAAGAGTCTCCAACATTTCTGGACACATTTTGGGCACATTTGGAATTTTGATAGCGTCTCATGGGCGGCATCACAAAATGGCTTCCTGTGGAGGTGGTGCCCATTCATAGAATGGCTACAGTCATTTCCCAGAAGGCAAAGCGGTGAGGCTAAAAGAAAAGCAACTTGGCCAAGGACCTAAGTACAAGGCAGATGTGGGGTCTGAACGCCAAACTGAACCCAAACAAAGATGGAACTGGAGGGTAGCACTTCGCTTTGCAGCATGCCAGCCTCCCAGTCAGAATTTTTTTAAAAAAAAATAATCTTAAGAAATAAAATAAAAACCAGGAGGGGCGGAGGAGCGTGGCGGGAGCCAAGACTGGTACTCATGGTCACCACCTTGAAGGCCCAGGTGCAACACCTCCTCAGTCAAAAGCTTTCTGAAATAGTACAGTCATGCCTTAGATTGAGAGCATAATTCGTTCCGGAAACGTGCTTGTAATCCAAAACACTCTTCTATCAAAACGAAATCCCCCCCAAAAAAAATTTGTACAAAGATTTTTAATTTAAGCCGTACTACAGTACTTGCATTGCAAGACGTCGCTTGTATATCAAGTAAAAAAAATATATCAAATAAATATTTAAAAATTTGCTTGTCTTGCAAAACGCTCTCAAGCCAAGTTACTTGCAATCCAAGGCATGACTGCATGAGGTTTACAACTGGCACGGGACACAGCGAAGGGGGACCGCTCTCCTTTCACCATGCCCGAGGGAGACACCGCCGCCATCGGATTACTCCCTCCTCCGCCTTTCCACCTTGTGTGGCCAAACCTGTTTGGATAGGCGACTGTGCTTCCGGGAGCTTGTGATGCAGGCTTCTTCGCTCACCCCACTTTTGCACCGTTCGGTCTCCTCCTCCTCCTCCACAGTTTTCATGTGAACGTGACTCAGCCCTCCACTTGGCTCGAGTGACAACCGTCTTGCCGCCAGCCGACCGTGTGATCGTGGTCGTGGCACTTTTGGGGGCTGCTCTCCACAGAGGTCGCCCATGTTCTGGAGGACAGATCTATTCTCTCTCTCTCTCTCTCTCTTTCTCTCCCCCCTTGTGCTAACAGGCTTCCTTTTCCTCGGCGTTCAGCATGCCCTGCGTCAACCAGGGATGTTGAAGAGTCCTTGGTCTTGAGTCAAGAGTCGAGTCACGAGTCTTTGGACCCGAGTCTCGAGTCCGAGTCCTTGGTCCAAAATGATGACTCATGACTAGTCACAAGTCACGAGTCACTCCCAAAGCTGACTCCACGAGTCCCTATTAAAATCAATGGGGGTTTTTCCCAACAAAATAAGGCTACTTCAGATGTGTGGTTTAAATAAATTCTAGGCACAAGTGTGCCTTTTTATTTCAAAACTCTGCAACTGATTTTGGCAAGAACAGACCAGGCAGACAAACCCAAAATAACCAGGCAGGCAAAGGAGGCAGGGAACCCCAAAGCAGGCAGGCAGAGGCCTTTGTCTTGGACAATTCAACTGTTGAACTGGTCAAGAAGAGACCAGGCAGGCAAAGGAGGCTGGGAACCCCAGACAGGCAGGCAGAGGCAGCCAAACCCAAAATGTCTGAAAGGTTGCATTTTAGGAAAATGATTTTAAAAAATAAACTTGCTGTACTTCCTAAAACTTATCCATGTTGCATTTGAGGAACATGATTTTTTCTAAATGTTTGGCCCCCATTCTGGAACGGTGAGATCTCATCACAATTGCACCCTCACTGAACACCCGCTCCGCTGGTGATGAACTTGCTGGAACCAGAAACATACTCAGAGCAGCCACACAGAGTAATCTCAGGTCCTTCTTCTGCCTCTCCCAAGTACGCAACACATCAATCAAAATAAATCTTGACACACTGTTGGGGCTGCACTCCTGGTAGCCGTCCATAGTGGCCGAGCAGCGGCGCACCTCGCTTCCATGCGCTCTTCGCCGGCAATCACGCTCCTCTCCACTCCTTCTGGCACAGCCCAGGGATGTCGAAGAGTCCTTGGTCTCGAGTCCCGAGTCGAGTCTCGAGTCCCATTAAAAATATTGGGACTCGAGTCCGAGTCGAGTCAGAGGGGGGACTCAGTCCGACTCACGAGTCGAGTCCTCGAGTCCGAGTCCCCATCCCTGGCGTCAACCCAAGGCTCTACCCGCCGTCAACCCTGCGCGGCGTTAAGTCACGACATCCCCCCACCCCCCATCCTTCATTTGGTTCCCACTCGTAGGCGAGAACGGTTCATCGGTCGCTCCTTCAAGGGACGGATACAACAAGGCAGGCTGGGCTGCAAAACCACTCGATAAAAAGAGCTCCTCCGGGCCTGGAACTGGCATCAGACCGAGGCAGAGGCAAAACATCCCGCGCCAGAGGCCGGCTTGCACAGACACTGCTGGAGAGAGCCACGTGGCCCGAGTGCCGGATGTGGGCGCTTCCACGCTAGAGCGTTTTAGCGCCACGGAGGCACTGCTTTTCTACAATGAACTGGAAGCAGATTTTTTTAGTGCTCAGTTAGCCAGCAATGCCTTTCCCCATGGCCTCCAACACTTTCTCTAAATCAGTGTTCTCCAACCTCGGGTCCCCAGATGTTTTTGGCCTACAACTCCCAGCATGCCCCAGCCAGCTACGCTGGCTGGGGCATGCTGGGAGTTGTAGGCCAAAAACATCTGGGGACCCGAAGTTGGAGAACACTGTTTCTAGTCACTTTACTATTCCGACACAGCAAGTGGCTGGACGGTTCAGAACCGGCAAGTTAAGCGAGGACAACGCTGCCCTCGCTCCCTTCCATTCTCGCCCCCACTTGCTAGAACCGAGGGCGGGAAGGGGGGGGGCACAGAAAAAGCAGCCGCCAGCAGAAACGAGAAAGGAGACGACGGCCGGTCCAGCTGAGCGATGCTGCAGCAGACAGCGTTAATCTAATTTAGGTGGAGACAGGAATGCAGACTCAGAAGGCCAAATGGAAGCCAGCCAGAAAAGTGGTGAAGAAAACCAAAGCGATCTGCAATTCCAACCTTAATGTACTCAGTATACATCCAGGCATGCATCCCGGCTTCAACCTGGTGCCCTCCATATGTGTTGGACTACAAGGCCCACCATCCCCAGCCAGCAAGAATATAAGAACTTAAGACGAGCCCTGCTGGATCAGGCCGAGGGTCCATCAAGTCCAGCATTCTGTTCACACAGTGGTCAGCCAGCTGCCCACGGGATCCCACGAGCAGGACAGGAGTGCAACAGCACCTTCCCGCCCATGTTCCCCAGCAACTGGTGTACAGAGAGGCAGACTGCCTCTGATCCTTAAGACACTGGCTATGCAGACCTCATGACTTCAACAGCAAGTCAGCCATTTCCCCCCTCAGCCACCTGGTTTGTTTGTTTGTTTGTTTGTTTATTACATTTATACCCCGCCTTTTTTCCTGCAAGGAACTCAAGGCGAATTACATAATCCTCCTCTTCCTCCATTTTATCCTCACAACAACCCTGCGAGGTAGGTTAGGCTGAGAGGCAGTGACTGGCCCAAAGTCACCCAGTGAGTTTCATGGCCGAGCGGTTTGCGTAACGTCTCGCCCGATGAAGAGATCTTTGAGATCTCCAAAACTTGTGCTCTCAATCTCGTGCATTTTTGTTTGGTCCCTAATATTGGTTCCCAAACATATTGCCTGACTGCGGACTCTGGTGCATGCCACTACAGCTTCCTGAAAAAGGACACACGCGCTGTTTAAGTGCGCAGGAGTGCGCAGCAACTTTCGAAAAACAAAAGAAAACCACGGAGGCAAACTGATCTTATCCCCACTACCACTGCCTCTGGAGAAAGGCTACTCCTCAAACGCTACTGCGGGATCCAGGTTTGTGCTACTCTAGTGCAAATGTGAAACACCTAAGGTGTTTCCTTGCCCAGCCATCCTACTTGAAATGGGAAGATGGCAGCCATCAGGGCTTCTTCACAGACAGAGAGGGTGGCCGCGTGCACTATTTTACGAAGGACAGCCCTCTATTGCAGTGTTCTCCAACCTTGGGTCCCCAGATGTTTTTGGCCTACAACTCCCAGCATGCCCCTGCCAGCATAGCCGGCTGGGGCATGCTGGGAGTTGTAGGCCAAAAACATCTGGGGGCCCAAGGTTGGAGAACACTGCTCTATTGGAAGGCCTGCTCTGTTTCAGGCGCGCTGAACCTCTTTCAGCCCGAGGGCCGAATCCCATTTTGGAGAAGCTCTCGGGGGCTGCATTGCAGTGGTGGCTGGAGGCAAAAGGGGTGGAGCCAAAACACCCCAAATGCCAGCATGTTTTAGCGTGTAGCACTTCCTGCCAGCAACTTGGCCTTAGCGTTTCAACCGTTTAGAATGGGGGAGAAAAATGCACAAAAGCCATGAAATCACCACATAGCTGATGGTGGCCCAGAGATGGCCCCAGCCTGAGGTGGTTCTGCACCCCTGCTCCCTTTTAATGGCTGTTCAGACCAAGATTAAGAACCCTTACAAGGGAGAGCAGAACCTTAGGCTGGGTTCAGACAACACACGATAACCCCACACTCAAGGGTCGAGTGCGGGTTGTCGTTGAACTGTGGGGTTGTTGCTGAACCATGGGTTATCGTGTTGTCTGAACCCAGCCGAGATAACAAACCATGGTGAACAACCCACAGTTCACAGCCCAACAACAAACCATGGGTTCTCTTCGTGGGTTGTTCGTGGTTAACAAGCCATGGCTTGTTAGTGCAGCTGAGTTCAGACAACACGATAATCCATGGTTCAACAACAACCCACGGTTCAACCCTTGAGTGTGGGTTATGTTGTCTGAACCAGGGTTGCCCATCCGTCGTTAGCACCTGGGCAGCAGACAGAGCAGGAGGCATAAAAGTCACCTGGGCACTGTCTTCCTCACTAGGGGGAGATGTGTTCTGAATGTCTCTTTAAATTACAGTAAGTTTCTCTAAATTTGCATCTATACTTATAAATTAGCATTTGCAATTTTTATGGAAATCTGTGTCCTCTTTTTTTTTTTTTAGGGCGATGGGTACATCGCTGAGAGCCAGTGTGGCGTAGTGGTGAGAGTGTTGGACTGGGACTCGGGAGATCCGGGTTCTAGTCCCCCGCTCGGCCATGGAACTCACTGGGTGACTTTGGGCCAGTCACTGACTCTCAGCCTCGCCTACCTCACAGGGTTGTTGTGAGGATAACATGGAGAGGAGGAGGAGGATTATGTAAGCCGCTTTGGGTTCCTTGCAGGAAAAAAGGCAGGGTATTAATATAATAAATAAAAAAATAAATAAATAGGTGGCCAACCTACGGACAGGCACCTCTTCATGGCAGCCGTCACCTTTTGTGCAAATGTGACAAGAGCAAGAACTAAGACGCACAAACACGCACACAGGCAGCTGCCAAATGACCGAAGCAGACAAAGGAAGGGGAATTTTTTTCCTGAACTTTGAAGAAAAGAGCTACTCGGAAACAAACAGCAGGATGTGATGAAGAAGAAGCAAGATCAACAGCAGGTGTTAAAATAGCCACTTTGTGACTTAGGAAAAGGCAAGTAGGGAAGGAGCGGGGTGGTGGTGGTGGTGGCGGCGGCGGTAGAAGAATATGAGGCGTTATGTAAATTAAGGGTCAGATCCTGAGCTGCTCCAGGATCAATGCTAATTTGTAAAAATCAGTTGCATGTAATTACAGATCCTGGACAGGACGACCTGGTTCACATGCGATGCTAACCCATGGTTTATTTAATCCATGGTTTGTTGTGCTACTCAGGGTTTGTCTGGCAGATGGCTGAACAAACCATGGTTTTCTCAGTCCCTGGGTTGTTTTCCTCCTCCTCCTCCTCCTCCTCCTCCTCCTCCCTCCCTGTGACCCAAAAGCCTTTCCGGCACTGCAGTATACCCAGAGGCTGCCACTTTGCGTAGCTGTGACCCCAGCTGCCAGCAAGAAAATGGGCTGAGGGGGGGAAGCGGGGGGGCATCTCAGCAGGCCCCAAGAAAGGAGTTTGGGGGAACACTGATGCCAACAGGCACCACGTCGCTTAGCCCTGGTTTACGAGCGCGGTTTGGCTTTCACGCGGCAAGATTTTAATTCTAACGCAGTGTTTCTCAACCTTGGGTCCCCAGATGTTTTTGGCCTACAACTCCCAGCATGCCCCAGCCAGCATAGCTGGCTGGGGCATGCTGGGAGTTGTAGGCCAAAAACATCTGGGGACCCAAGGTTGAGAAACACTGTTCTAATGGTTGCATTTAAACGGTGAGCCACTTTGAGGATTCCGATTTAAAAGGCGGCATACGACGCCACAACAAGGCAGTCCAACTTCAGCACTGCATTACGAAATGGGGGGGGGGGGAAGCCTTTGGAGAAAATAAAAGTGTGAACGGCCGAGCAAAGCGAGCCTTTGGTTTAACATGCCTGTTTGGCAGGCGCCACTTCCCTCGTAGCCAACGAACGGGCCTACACTTCGCGCCGGCTGGAGCAGCCCTTGATTTGATGCAGCGAAACCTTCATGCAAACTGTGAAAGACTGCCAACCGGTCCTTTTCTCAAGACCAGAGATCCCAGGGTGCAAGACTGCCAGCCTTAGCTCTGCAGTCTTGACTTGACTCTCTCAGGGACTTGCCCTTGTCTGTACTCTGGATTTAGCGCTAAACCACAGAGGAACCACAGGGGAATGAGGGAAGGAGAAAAGGTGGGGAGACACTTTGGTACATACACAGTAGAGCTACAAAATAACAACGCTAGTTCCTTTACTATATCACTACCCAGGCCCTTACTCTCTTTGCCTGGGGGTTGGTCTTCTCAGAGTTTGCCTTAGCAAAACCCTACTCCCGCGAAAGCGTGCAGACAACAACGAAACCCAGAAGCCACAGCAGCAGTATAGATTCTTCCCCCCCACCCCTCCTTTCAGTAGCCCAGGTGTCTTTAGCCAATCAGGATGAACTTCATCTGGGCCAGGCAGGGGAGGGGTGGCGCTTTGCCGCACTTGCATGCAAACAGCTGTGGCACCGGCCATGGGAGACTCTGCGGCGGCGTCAGGAGCCATCAGAGAAACTATGTACATTTTGCATTTCTCAGCCCCCAGCTGGGATTATACTTGTTTACACTTCGAATCATAGAATCTGACAGAGTTGGAAGGGGCCTACCAGGCCATCGAGTCCAACCCCCCGCTCAATGCAGGAATCCAGGTCAAAGCATCCCCGACAGATGTCTGTCCAGCCGCACCTTGAATGCCTCCAGAGTGGGAGAGCCCACCACCTCCCTAGGTCGTTGGTTCCATTGTCTTATTGCTCTAACAGTCAGGAAATTTTTCCTGATGTTCAGGTGGAATCTGGGTTCCTGTCACTTGAGCCCATTATTCCGTGTCCTGCAAACTGGGATGATCGAGAAGAGATCCTGGCCCTCCTCTGTGTGACATCCCTTCAAGTACTGGAAGAGTGCGATCCTATCTCCCCTCACTCTCCTCTTCCGAAGGCTAAACATGCCCAGTTCTTTCAGTCTCTCCTCATAGGGCCTTGTTTCCAGTCCCTTTATCATCCTTGTGGCCCTCCTCTGAACCCTCTCCAGTTTGTCTACGTCCTTCTGAAAGTGTGGTGCCCAGAACTGGACGCAGCACTCAAGATGAGGCCTAACCAGTGCAGAGTAAAGGTGTGGAGTTGTGTGTGTGTGGTGCAGGAAACTCTGACGCTTTTTCTCCACACAAACTTACGCAGCTGACGGAGCTGGAGACGTCGCGCCCACCCCACCTGAGTGAAGGGACGCCCGCTGGCCCCCCTGGGCACCACCCCTGCCATGGTGGACCCCTACAGCTCCCCCCCCAAGGGAGAGCATCCGCCCACCCCATTCTCCCATGGGGGGCTGCCACACAGCAGGAGGAGGAAGGGGCAGGTGTCTAACGCCGCCCCTCGGCCTGTTCATCTCCCCCGGCTTCATAGGATATCATAGGATCATAGAGTTGGAAGGGGCCTACAAGGCCATCGAGTCCAGCCCCACTGCTCAGTGCAGGAAACTAGAGGAGGGGTCTCCCATCCAAGTAAAAACCAGGCCTGACCCTGCTTAGCTTTCCACGCTCAGACAAGCTGAGCCAGCGTGAGCCACAGCAGGCCTGTATGGACTGCAAAGCTATGTGCTGGTTGGGAAAGTACAGCCCCGGTGACTGACGATGGCACTACTACAGGCTTCAGACAGACGAAGGCACTGAAATCAATTACAGTAATACCTTGGATTGCAAGTAACTTGGTTTGAGAGCGTTTTGCAAGACAAGCACATTTTTAAATATTTATTTTAAAAAATTTGACTTGATATACAAGCGACGTCTTGCAATACAAGTACTGTAGTACGGCTTAAATTAAAAATCTCTGTACAAATTTTTTTGGGGGGGATTTCGTTTTGATAGAAGAGTGTTTTGGATTACAAGCACGTTTCCGGAACAAATTATGCTCTCAATCCAAGGCATGACTGTAATGTGTTTTTTAAAAAGCAAAATAACCCCGAGATGCTCACCCCTGGGGTCCCCTTAGCATGCATGCCAAGTGTCAGGGGTCCAGGTTTCACAGTCGTGGCACGATGGCGTGGACAGACAGACAGCTCTCTTTATTATAGGCGAGACGTCTCCTCCCTAGGTCAAGAAAACAGCTGTATAGGGCTCCCCGTCCTACCTAAAGCCAAGGATAACAGAGCCAAACTAAAGGCACATATACGGTAGACATTATAAAGTTAACGTACAAGTTCCCACCAAAAAGCACAGTCTACTGGAGAGAGCAGCTGCACAAGATGAGATGGAAATTTCCTCGGGTCGCTACAACATCCCACTGCATCAAATGTGGCTTTTCGCCGCGGTGCTCTCCCGCTCTCGGTCTCTCACTCCCCCCTCCCCTCCCCTCCCTCAGTACTTATTGTTTTCATCGACACAGATTTCTTTTGTTTGGAGGGAGGGAGCCCAGTTTTCCTCCTCTGAAGCATCCTTGTTGCAACAATAGAGAAGCAGCAGAGAGGCAAACAACACAAGCGTGGGAGATGCAGCCAAAGGAGAAGACGTGAGTCACACGGCAGCACGAAAAGGAGGCCAGGCGGGCCCCACTTTTTATGCGGAAGAAAAACAGGGAAGTTACATGACGGGCAATTAGTGGCCTGGGGTCCAAGCTGGACCCCCGCAGTTCATGAATTGCTCGCCCAACCTACAGGGGGAGGAAGGCCCAATTCAAACACGACAGCAGCGCCTTCCCCCAACCTGGAGCCCTCCAGATGTGTTGGACTACAACTCCCAGAATCCTCCAGCCAGTTCAGGAATGCTGGGAGCTGTAGTCCAAAACATGGGGCGGGCGGGCACCAGGCTAGTGTAATGATTATACATCTTTCAATTTCCCTTAGAGGAGAGATGTGGTCTTCCAGATGTTGTTGGACTCTAGTAAGGGATGATGGGAACTGAAGTACAACATCTGGGGGACAACAGGTTCCCCACTCCTGTTCTAGATTGCTCCTCCCACCCCTTTCCCCATCTAGCGCACCATCTTATTTCATTTATTAAAATAATTTTACCCCGTCTCCCGATCGAAGGCTCTTGAGATGCCTAAGAGCATTTCAAAGTATATTAAAAACTAAATGTCATTATAAAATATTGAGAGACTCAGTCAGCGGCCAGCACCAAAAGCAATCCCTCTTTCCATCTATTTTGAAGTCAGAGTACTATGCAACGTAAAAAGATCACACACACACACCAAATTAGAGAGACAAATGACCCGATGGGGGTCACACAACAAGGCACATCTGCTGATGTTGCATGTCCAATTTGGATATTCACAGTTCACACGAGCTTTGCACACCCACGTTTTCCTGTATTGCTGCTGCGCTCTGTTTGCGACGTAATTCAGAAGTCGCTCCACAAGGCCCGGCTAGGATGGGGTAAGAGAGCCGGCCGTGGGCTTCCCATTCCACCGCTGCAGAAGTAGACCAGCCAAGGAACGGAAGAAGGAGCGCCCGTCCCAAAACCCGCTCGCCAGTCGATTCCTCCGGCACAGAATGGCCAGGTGACCTTGGGCTAGTCACATTCTCTCCTAGCCTACTCTATAAGGTTGTCGTGAGAATAAAACAGAGAGGGAAAAACCATCCATGTCACGATGAACAGTTCTGGAAGAAGGAAAGGCGAGAACCTCAGAATTCTCGCCCTGTTTGACCACAAAGAGGTCTCTCGTACATGGGTGAGAATTCTCCGGCAACCTCATGACTACTGCCAAATGCACCACCCCTAAATCTTCCTTCCAGAAGGCTCTAGAGCAGTGTTCTCCAACCTTGGGTCCCCAGATGTTTTTGGCCTACAACTCCCAGCATGCCCCAGCCAGGCATGCTGGGAGTTGTAGGACAAAAACATCTGGGGACCCAAGGTTGGAGAACACTGCTCCAGTAGTTGCTTTGTTTCTGGGGGAGGTTATTTATACAGATAAATTTTGTACTGGAACAGTCTTTAATATTCACGGATGTACGCGCTCTTTTAAATTATGTACCTGCTTCCTGGAAATGAACAATGGAGAGGTAAAAGGATAGCCCAAAGTTAGATCTTTACCTGGCCTGAAGGCAAGGGAAACAGGTTCTCGTGGGAGGGGGGCGTGCAAAATTGGGCCTGCCCTTTCCAGGTTCTGATGGGGGGGAAAGTCTGTCCAGTGGGCCATGCAGGGCGCGGAGGGCCCAGAATCAAGCTACGGGTTTGTGGGGCAGCCTTGGGTGCTTCAGACTGACTCACACAGAGAGAGCAGAAGACAGACCTGAGCTCAGGGGAGAGAAACATCAGCCCACCTTCCTTTAATCTATTAATTATCCCATGTTTCTTCCAGAGGAAACGAGACACACATGCCCCAAAAAACAACAACCACAAAAATTGCAGGTGCCAACTTTAAAAAGTAACAGACACATATATACCATAATTTGGATGGGTTGCAACAAGTCTCAACCGTTCCAATTATATAGTGCTTTACATTCTCCATAGACATGGAGATTGCAGAGTGCAAGGGGTGGGAGCAGAGAGAAACCACCTGCAATGTTCTCTTATCCCTTTGAGAAGATGACAAAAATAGATGTGCATCTAAATTAGTGCAGAGAGAGAGAGAGATCAAGGAGTCAGTTCCTTTTTCTGGCAGGAAGGTGAGAGAGTCACACCACAGTGGATTTGGGCAAGGGTTCAAATTCTACCTCGACCGTCAGACCGTTTCCAACCACCATAACTTTTATTTTATTGCTATTACTGGTTTTGTTTACCTGGAAAACTAAGTTGTTTACTAGGAGAAGGTGGGGAATTTATTTATAGTTATTTGTTTATATTTATAGTTTCATATCAAAAAAACAAATATTTCTCTTCCTTGAATTGAAATTTAGTTCTAGCTAGCCATTTCGCGGCCCTTGAATTCGACAGTGCAGCTATATCCGTCTGACTTCTAATATCTGAAATCCTGAATTTAACAGCATTCCTTATATTGGTGCTAGAAACGTTTATTGCCTCCAGACTAAAACCATAGCTTGGTAACATCTTTATAAATGTATAGAGCCAGGAAGTTTTATTAAATGTTTTTTAATATGCAAGGGGTTTTATATTGTTGGTTTTATCAAGTGTTAGTTTCAAACTATATTGTATGTATGTACCTATATCGTTTGACAATTTTAATGTAAAGTTTTAAATTTTAATATGAGATTCCTAATTATAATATATGGCTTTTAATTCTAACGTAAAGTTTTCTTTCCAACGTTTGTTTGTTTTAATGTTTATTTGTTTTTTGGTTTTTTTTGAAATGGTCAGAAGACTTATTCAATAAAGTTATTCATTCATTCATATTTATCGTTGTTTATTTACAGTTACTTACTATGAGAAGGGAGGGATGAGCTGACTGCCCAGGCCTCTTTGCCCTGCAGGTGAGGCACTTTGTCACTGGGGCTCCTTGCGCTCGGAGAGCTGGCTCCCTCACAAGCCTGCCTCCTTGCATAGCTCTAAGAAGGACGTAGACAAACTGGAGAGGGTTCAGACGAGGGCAACAAGGATGATAAAGGGACTGGAAACAAGGCCCTGTGAGGAGAGACTGAAAGAACTGGGCATGTTTAGCCTTCAGAAGAGGAGACTGAGGGGAGATATGATCGCACTCTTCCAGTATTTGAAGGGATGTCACACAGAGGAGGGCAAAGATCTCTTCTCGATCATCCCAGTTTGCAGGACACGGAACAATGGGCTCAAGTTACAGGAACCTAGATTCCACCTAAACATCAGGAAAAATTTCCTGACTGTCAGAGCAATAAGACAATGGAACCAACGACCTAGGGAGGTGGTGGGCTCTCCCACTCTGGAGGCATTCAAGGTGCAGCTGGACAGACATCTGTCAGAGATTATTTGACCTGGATTCCTGCATTGAGCAGGGGGTTGGACTCGATGGCCTTGTAGGCCCCTTCCAGCTCTACTTTTCTATGATTCTATGATTCTATGATTCTAGCTAGCTCGGCCCGACTGCTGTTGCAGCCAATCTGATCAGAGGGCCGCATCTGAAAAGCAAGGGAGGTGGTGTCTGCACAAGCTTCCAGTGACTGGGAAATGTAGGTCAATTGAGCCTGCTGGGAGTGGAGATTTTCTATTTAGGGGAGAGGACAATAGTTAATGGGAGATTTTCTATCTAGGAGAGAGGACAATAATCAATGGGTCGTTGGAGGGTGCAGCAGACAATGGCAGGTGATTTGGGAAGGGATGTGGTTCAGGCTTGCCCCGGGCGTGCAAGGGGCTGGGTATCTGATTTTGGAAAGGATGTGGTTTGCAAGGCTGAATCCTTTTTGTGTGTGATTTAAAACTAAATGATGAACTGAACTCTCAAACTAAAGCTCAGAAATAAGACTCATCTCAAACTTGGGATCAGTCTATTTCTGAGCTTTAATTAACCCGTGATTTGCTGGGTTGCGCATGCGCAGTGCCATTTTGCATAATCAACCTCCAAACGGCCTGATCAGAGGTTGTTTCATGACACGTGAACCTGTACACTGTGCGTTATTCATGGGTTAAGCAGCCCACAGTTAGCCCAAGAACTAATCATATGTCAACTGTGGGTTGCTTAACCCACCCACAAATAACCCATGGTGTCCTGACTTGCACATCATGGAACAACCTCCAATTGGAGGTTGATTATGCAAAGCAACAGTGGCACACGACCCTGAACATTGTGGGTTAATTAACTCATAATTTGCTACCGTTATGTGTGAACTGGGAACACACAAGTGGACACGACTGCTGCCTTAGATGGCTTTTAAGAAGATTAGAAAAAATCATGGAGGGGGGGGGAGGAGGAGGAAAGTCTATCAAGGGCTATGTATAGAACCTCCATCTTCAGTGGCAGTATATCTCCGAATACCAGTTGCTGCATGATAGCAGCAGAAGAGGGTGCTATTGTCTCCCTGTCTTGCTCGTGGGCTTTCTGGAGGCATCTCACAGTCCACAGTGGGGAAAAAGGATGGGGGACTAGAGATACTTCGGTCTGATCCAGCAGGGCCCTTCTGATGTGATGAATGGAAAGTCATATGACCTCTACAACCAGGGCTTGACGGACTGTAGCTAGCTATTTATGCAGAGGCCCCCTCGGGGCCCCAATCCACCTCCCTGAAGTCCCAATCTAGCCCCACCCCCCTTTCCCTGCCACACCCCGTCCTCCAACCACCAATCATTGGGTGGTTTTGTGGAGTTTAGCCCCCCCCCCCATTCTAAGAGGCTGAAATGCCTCTCCTAAGGCTTAGTCACCGGCAGCGAAAGAGTTAAATGAAAGTATACCGGAATATTTTGGGGGGTAATTTTGGCCCCACCCCTTTTGCCTTTGGCTCTGCCCCCCAGTAGAACATGCCCACCCACCCACCCACCCACCCCAAAAACTTCTCCAAACTGGAATTCGGCCCTTAGGCTGAAAGCGGTTCTGAAGCCCAACTGCACACGGTTGCAGGATTCCTGGATCGAGCAGAGGTTGGACTCCTGCAGTTGGGACTTCCATTCCTGGAACGAGGTCGGACTCCATTCCCGATTCGAGCAGAGGTTAGACTCCAAGGTCCCTTCCAATACTATGATTCCATGACTACCGCATAAAATCCAATCCACAGATGGGAGCACATCTTCCCTGATCATTTGGATAAACCCTCATTTTTGGGGAGAGGAATTTGGAAACAAAACAAACTATTTGCCAGATTTATGCAAAGTGCTGTTTCCGTTCCATGTAATGTTCTGTTTCCATTCTAGGCAACCTGCATCGGCCTGCCCTTGAGGGCCCATTTGCTGTTTGAGCCGCGTGAAACAGTTTAGCAGCCCTCTGGGCAGAGACTCACGGTCTGCAACCCCTTCTGGATTTGTGTCACTGACTCAGGTCCCCAGTGCTAACTCATCATCATCAGGCGATCACTCGTGACCGAGTAAGATTGTCTTCCGGGATAAAAGGAGGAAATTCTAAAGAAGATTGTGTAGACTCTAGCGATGGGTCCGTAAGTGACTGTGGAGGCCAATTCTAGATCCACACAGCTTCCCACAGTGAGGACACAGGTTACCAGATAGAAGATGGTCCTGTAAAGGATTCATTTGACGTGCTTTTCGCTTAGCACGTTTCTCCCTTTCGCCTTGCACTCGGGCTTCTTCAAAGTCCATGGAACCTTTGTGAAAGGCCAACTTCCAGTTAGATCGTTCATGGGCCAGAGCTTCCCAGTTTTCGATGTTTATATTGCATTTTTTTAGATTTGCCTTATGAACATCTTTAAACCTCTTATATTGACCACCGATATTCCGCTTTCCATCCTTGAGTTGGGAGTAGAGTAACTGCTTTGGGAGACGGCAGTCAGGCATTCGAACAACATGACCGGTCCACTGAAGTTGGCGTTGAAGGATCATTTTTTCAATGCTAGTAGTCTTTGCTTCTTCCAGTACACTGACATTTGTTCGCCTGTCTTCCCAAGTAATTTGCAGGATTTTCCGGAGGCAACGTTGATGAAACCTTTCAAGGAGGTGGAAGTGACGTTTATAGATAGTCCATGTTTCGCAGGCATACAATAAGTTGGTAATACAATGGCTTCGTAAACCAGTGTTTTGGTCTTCTTACAAATATCCCGATCCTCGAACACTCTATGTTTCATTCGAGAAAACGCGGCACTTGCGGAGCTCAGACGATGCTGAATTTCACTGTCGATGTTAGCTGTAACAGAAAGATAGCTGCCAAGATAGAGAAAATGATCGACATTTTCCAGTGTTGTCCCGCCAAGCTGGATAGATGGCATCACCAAAGGGTTAACTTGCACTTGCTGATGAAGCACTTTGGTTTTTTTGATGTTAAGTGAGAGACCAAGTTTTTCGTATGCTTCTGCAAAAGCATTTAGGATAGTTTGGAGATCATCCTCTGAATGTGCGGAGACCACATTATCATCAGCATACTGAAGTTCCACAACGGAGGTTGTAATTACCTTACTTTTTGCTTTCAGCAGATGGAAAGTGCTAACTAGCCAGGCCACGAAGATGTCTCTGCTATATCAAAGGAGTTAACTTTAGAGAAAAGCAAAAAAACCCTGCACCAGACTGTTTGAATCGGATCCTTCAAGAAGAAATCGGTGGCGGCGAACTGCACATACATTATCCAAAGAGTGAGAAGTTTTGGAGGTAACAGCAGACAGAGCCGTTGCTACTGCACTGCAGATAAACCAAGAGGTAATGTCTCACCCGTTTGCGAGATGACAGCCAAGGCAAGAATGTTTTGCAAAAGCTCATTTTCCTAGACTGGGGGGGAGACGGCTTGCTCTCGGAAAGGGACAAAATCTGGGGTTCGGTGAGACTGTATTCCTTGTGCTTTACACAGGAGTCCTTTACACAGAAAAAAAAGTCCTACAACTCCCAGCATTCCCCAGCCAGCCAGCATGGCTGGCTGGGGAATGCTGGGAATTGTAGGACTTTCTTTTTTTCCTGTCTAAGCATGTATAGGATTGCACCCTCAGACAGATTTATAGCACAGTAACAGCCCAAACCTATGCATGTCTACTCAGTCACAGGTGCCACTGTGTTCAATGGGACTTACTCACAGGTAAATGCATATAGGATTGCATATAGCCTAAGGAAGCAGTCACACAGGGAGAGAATAGGATATAAATGGTTCAGGGCCAGTTGACCTGAAGGAGCTCCTTCTCCCATTATGATCCTGCCCAATTGCCAAGATCATAGATATCATAGATGATATTCGGAGGCTCCTCTCTGGGTCCCGCCACCCACAATGGTGTGATGGGTGTCTGCCAAAAAAAGGGCCTTTTCTGCGGTGGCCCCCTGCCTATGGTAGCTTCCAGCAGGCTTTTAATTTCTAATCGGATTAACTTTACTGCTGCCTCTTTAATATTTTAATCATTATATTTATCATCTTGGTTGTTCTTTTATTGCGGTTTCGGCTTTTTACGATTGTACCTGCCAGTTGGGCGGTATGTAAATTTAAATGAAGAAAGATACGTACATAACAGCACTTACAACTGACTGCCCGGTCTTGATCCGGACTCTTCCCGTTGCCCAAAGGCACGGCTGGAACCCCGGCCCCTGGGCATGTTAAGATGGCCGGCCAGCATTCCAGAGCTGCCAGTTAGAGCACAGCGAGGTGTTGACACGGCACTTGTAGGGCCCGCTGAGTCGGCGTTGTCGAAGTTCAGACAACACAGCAGCGATGCAGCCACGAGCCCGAGAACAGTTCAATCCAACTTTGCTAGAAGCTCGTTCAGAGCCTTAGACCAGTGTTCTCCAACCATGGGTCCCCAGATGTTTTTGGCCTACAACTCCCAGCATGCCCCAGCCAGCTACGCTGGCTGGGGCATGCTGGGAGTTGTAGGCCAAAAACATCTGGGGACCTAAGGTTGGAGAACACTGCCTTAGACAATCCATTGTTCTGCAGCCTCAGTCCCTCACCTGCAATATAGGGATAATTGCACTGTTCTACCTGACAAGACTGTTGTGTCAGGATAACTGAGAAGTGCATCGAAGGCCCACGTGCCCCATCCAACAAGGGTGAGCTGCACGCTAAAGCAGCCTTCCACAGACGTAACCAGCCGAAGTGGCTTCTCCGTTGCAACGCTGATCCAGCCAGCTCAATGAGACCCGGACGAGGCTTTCTGACGGACAGGGCTGACGGCATCTTCGGATCCAGAATACACGGCTAGCGGCTCGTGACTAGAACTGAGCAAGGAGCCCAGCAGTGAAACTTTTGCACCCCACTTTTTCAGTCAAAGGTCCTCACGGCACGTCAAAATTACAAACATTAATTGGGAGGCAGGCATCTCCAGGCTTGGAGGAACCCTGTGGGCTTGCTTCCATTATGCCAGATGAGCAGTTCAGTTAAACTTAAAAGCTGGCACACTACTGCAGTAACCCAAGTGGGTCCAATAAAATATTAGCTGTTCCACCCAACTTTGTGTCACCTGCAAATTTGATAAGCATTGTGTTGGCACACAGACAACATGGCCGTGGATGATGGGACTTTGGGCCCAACACTTCTGGAGGGTGCCAGATTGGGGGAAGGCTGCTGTAGGGTGCAATACCCTGTTTTTCCTCACATGGCAACTGTTTCACAGATACAGTTCTCCTCTCCCCCTAGTCTCCATCTCAGGCCTTCTTCCCATATTATGTTTTGTTACTTCACATTTAGATGCTACTTTTCCCAGCTGCTGATTTCAAAAGGGATCCACAAACTAAAACGCGAGTCTTCCCATGTTCTTCCCATCCCTGCGAATTAGTGAGTCAACATATGCAGATTAATTGTGCAAATTAAGTTATTATTACTTTTTGTTGTTGTTAACATGATGGCAGACTTCGCATTTCTTCTTCGGTGCATACCGTAATTTGGATTGTGGGGGGGGGGGGGAGCAGCCCCAGCCCCAGTTTTCTCGAAGTTCAGCAGCAAGTTTCCGGGAAGAGAGTCTTTGCACGCCCTATAATTTATGAGCTTGCAGAACTGAGCATTCCTTCCGAAACCGCTAACACAGACGCTTCCCCTACAGAGCGTCCCTTTCCACACAGCCTGTCATTTCAAAAAATGCTTTCCAGGACTGACTCCGCGGCGGCATGCCAGACTGCCGAGACTGTAGGATGAACAAATGAGCAGGTGTTACCTGCGGTTCGCCGGAGGTCCCTTATTTTAACGGGCATCGTTCGGGACGTCTCCAAGCATCAGGGCCCACCTCGAGCGCCTGCGTTTTCTGCCCGGAACATGCTGCCTGTGTCCCTGGCCTGGCTTGCCCGCCTTCCTGAAAGACCTACAACAGGGCTCTCCAACCTTGGGGTCCCCAGATGTTGCTGGACTACAGCTCCCAGAATCCCTTGCCATTAGCCATGCTGGCTGGGTATGCTGGGAGCTGTAGGCCAGCAAGGCTGGAGAGCCATGGCCTACAACAGTGTTCTCCAACCTTGGGTCCCCAGATGTTTTTGGCCTACAACTCCCAGCATGCCCCAGCCAGCTATGCTGGCTGGGGCATGCTGGGAGTTGTAGGCCAAAAACATCTGGGGACCCAAGGTTGGAGAACACTGGCCTACAAGCTGCACATCATCCTTCCCCCAGCCTCAGCAGCGGCAACATCTGCCTCCCTGTTTTGGGCCCCAGCTCAGTTCAGCTGGGCTTATTTCCAGGTAAACTTGCACCACAGGGGGGTGGAACCTTCCCAGGCTCCACCCTCTTTCCTCCGACTGTGGATCTGTTGGGGGGGGGCCTTCCCTGCTTTTGCATAGGGTTCCCCGCTCCTCCCGCCATTCTAAAGGGTTGAAATCGGGGATTTCATAGATTTCATAGATCATAGAGTTGGAAGGGGCCTACAAGGCCATCGAGTCCAACCCCCTGCTCAATGCAGGAAACTAGAGGAGGGGTCTCCCATCCAAGTCATCACCAGGCCTGACCCTGCTTAGCTTTCCACGCTCAGACAAGCTGAGCCAGCATGAGCCACAGGCCTGTATGTACGGGCTTTGTTAAATCCGTTCCATCTGCGTCTTGTGGGTGGTCTTCAGGTGCCTTTCATTCCGTCGCCCGCTCACTGATGGAATCGGGGTTTGCGCAAATCCGCACTTCCATAAAATGTACAACACCCCCCCAAAAAAATATGCAAATCGGCCCAAAACATACATTTTCATGCTTTAGTCTATGGGCGGGAATGCACATTTTCGGTCGGTGTTTATGGATTCTTCGTGTTTTTCTATGACAAAATTTGCATAAAATGGCAAAAAGTTTTTAAAAAAAATAATAATCCGTGTGACTCGGGGGAAAAGCCGGTCTTCCGTGGCATCCGTAGGTCAGATTCACAGAAATCTGAACGCATTTCAGTTCATTCCGGAGTTCTCTGACACCCCTGGTTGAAATGCCTCTCCTAAGGGCAGCGAGAGCTTTAAACTAAAACAGGCCGGCATTGTTGGTATTTTCAGCCTTGCCCACCACTGGAATGTGGCCCCCGAGAAATGTGGCTTTTCTGAAATTGAAGTTGGCCCTTGGACTGAAAAAGGTTGGACACCCCTAATTACACGATTGCAACCTATCGTAAGTGGGAACAGAGACTCGATTCCCATTCAATCTGTTCCAATGATGTAACGCAAACCATGCTCAGCTTAGAATGCACTCAGTCCATGCATGCAACAATCTGGGGCGGGTGGGTTTCCAGGGGTCCCACAGGTTTCTTGAAAAGCTTATTACTGAACTTTTTTTTCACTGTTCACTGCAGTTGGCACCTACTCTGCTGTCATCTCCACTCCACCCGAGTGAGGGAGCACACAATAAACGTGACCTGCCGGGGCCACACAGCCAATTAGATTTGGCTAGCTGATGTCATGAAGCCAGCTCAGAGTAAGGGCAAAAAGCGGTGCTCTCACACTGAACGGGGTTGTGGGAGGGAGTGGAACTGCGCGAGCCCCTCCCGCAAAACTTGCCAAGAGGGGAGTTTTGTTGTGGGGATCGAAGTGTTCATGAAATACACTGCTGGAGAGACCGAACGAATCTAATTGGAGTGCATTAATCTCCGACTAGCGATCTGAACTCGCCGTTGCCATGGCTGGGTGCCAGCAGAGCAGACACCATGGAAACTTACAAGTCAAGATGGCCACGGTTTGCTTTCATGCAATACAAACAAAGCCAGTTTCTGTTTCTAAGTATATGTCGGCTCATAGAGACTCTCTCACAATCACTCCGGTGTCATCTTAATGCTACTCGTTCCAGAAACAAAACATCGAAAACCCCAAATAGTCCTCTATATAACCAGACAGAGAGGGAACGAGGCCAGTTTCATATTATCAAGCTCTGTTGGTCCCACAGCACCGGTAAAATTTCAGGGGAAACACAGGGAGGAGTACCTAGCTGTCATTTATTTATTTATTACCAACAACCTTGGAAGGTAGGCCAAGACGGTTACCCCCCCCCCATGTTGCAGACTGGAGGGGGCATGCTGAGGCTGAGAGTGAGCAGCTTGCCTAAGGCCACCTCAGGAGCTTATGGAAGAGACGGATCCGATGCACAGCTCAGCGCCGCGGCCATTAAGCTGCACCAGCTTCAGACGGCGGGAGGGGCAAGCAAGCAGGGCGCAGAGCTGCCTTCACGCACCCTACTGGTGCACTTCCCAGAAGGCATCAGGATGGCCAGTCCTTGAAACGGGACGCTGCTGGCCCCGATCCACCTGGGCGCTTCTTACGTTCTTAACAGGCGAAGCAGAAGAAGACACAGAGAGCCTCCCGTCCCGTCCTACTTTCCCATCACTCCGAAACAACACTCGCGGGCCCTTGAGAACCAGGATTCATCGCAGCTACGTAGCTAAGAACCAACCACAGAGGCACTGGGGGGCCAGTAAAGAAGAATCGACACGGCGTTAGAAGTGCTCCCTCCCTGGGCTGCCTTCACAGGGGACAGATCCGCCACCCTCAATGGCTTCGTAGGAGCCAAGTGATCACTGCCGCAAATCCTATACCAGCTGGTCCCCGACATGGCACCTGCCAGATGTGTTGGACTACAACTCCCAGCACCCCCAGTCAGCATGGCTGGCTGGGGGTGCTGGGAGTTGTAGCCCAACACATCTGGCAGGTGCCATGTCGGGGTCAGCTGTGAACTGTAAACCTGGAAGTAAGCCCCACTGAACCCAACGGAGCTTACTTCTGAGTAGGAGGACAGCACTAGGAGGACAACCCACTCGAGACAGATAATTCCCCCACGTAAAAGGCCCGGTGAAATAAATGGGAGCAACACAAGAGCACGCTCTTGCCGAGCACCATCCTATTTCAATGGGGCTCACCCAGGAGATGTCTCCAGTAGGATTGTGCCCCCGGAGATTCCAGTCTACCCCATCCCAACATTTGCCTTCCTGCCCAGTCTCTCGGCTGGGATCGCCCCGGCCAAGAATTCAGCACAGAGACAATGTGCATCTGTGAAACATGAAGCCGTGCAAATCACAGGGGGGTATTATTTTCGACGCGCCTCAAAATAACGCCAGCCAGACCGAACGCGAGTGCATGTGTACATATCAATCTTATTATTTCACACATACTCGGCTCCCTGTTCCAAATGCGTGAGCAGCTGCTGCCCATGTTGCTATTCAGAGCGGCCTGTGGTCGTCTTGAGGGTGGGCGCATCTGGCCAAGCCACCCACAAACACACCATTGGAGAGAAAACCTGTTGCAGTGCGGACTGCCAGCGTGTTCAGTTGGCTTCGGCCAGGAAAACGTTCCAGGCGTTTCATTGCATCACATTTATTTCATTACATTTATATCCCAACTTTCCCCTCCTGCAATGAACCCAAGGCGGCTTGCACGGTCCTCCTCCTCCACTCCATTTTATTCTCACAACAACCCTGCGGGGTAGGCCAGGCCGAGAGTCCCGTGACTGGCCCAAGGTCACCGCGTGAGCTTCATGGCCGAGTGGGGACTAGAACCCGGATCTCCCGAGTCCCAGTCCAACACTCTCACCACTACGCCACACTGGCTCTCAGCGAAAATAGGTGGTTGGGGGAGAAGGGTGTGTGGCCATTTGGGGAACCACGGGGGGGGGGAGATTTGGCCACCCCGGCCTGAGGTTTTCCACCGCTGCTGCAGTGTTTGGGATTGCAGCCTCACTCTATGCCAGTGTTCTCCAACCTCGGGTCCCCAGATGTTTTTGGCCTACAACTCCCAGCATGCCCCAGCCAGCATAGCTGGCTGGGGCATGCTGGGAGTTGTAGGCCAAAAACATCTGGGGACCCGAGGTTGGAGAACACTGCTCTGTGCTGACCCAATCCAAGGGGGCTCCTTTTGACACAACTGTTTGCAAGGGGAACTTTAGAAGGCGCAGCTTTTCCCAGCCCTTCAGGACAAGTTCCTCTTACGGAAATTCCCTCCTCTGCACAACTCTACGAGGTAAAAGAGGCCCACGGTTCTCCTTCACACTTGGCTCCCCCACCGATCACACGGAAGTCTGCATTTTTTTGGTATGCGTAGTAGTGCTCTCGTGCCCCTCACAAGGGTACAGTCAAAGAGGCGGCTTGCGGGGCCGTTACAAGAAATACCAAACCACACCAGCAGATTTTGGTTGTACATTGCCTAGGGTGGCCGGGTGACCGGCCAGATGGGCGATTAATAAATATAATTAATAAATAAATAAAATAAAAGTAGCCTTAAATACCAAAGGCAATACACTTTTGCTGTTGATGTGCCAACTTTTCTTCCCCAATAAGCTCTGGTGACATTAATAATTGTATCATGAGGAGGAATTCAGCAGGGGGGGGAACCCATTCACCCTGCATACTGATGCAGGCGGTTAGGGAAATCTTTACTGGCTGACTTTCCTACTGCCATGCAGCTGCTCTGAGCACAGGAGCCCTGCAAGAAAAATGGCTGGCAACCCTGCTTCAGCATAGCCAAGTACACTTGTGAATGCAGACGTACCTAAAAAGATAAGTGGTTTGCCTGAACAGAATTTTATAGAATTAAAGTTGGACTTTGAGCTGGACAACTTGAGTTCAGAGCCCAAGTGCGTGACCCATCACACTTTCATGCATCTATCAACAACCAACAATAAAGCGGCATGCAAGGGTCGCTTAGAGATGCACTATCCCAAAATGACCACTGGTTAAAGAGGAATTAGACAAATCCATGGAGAAGGAGAGAGCTACTCTTTTTTCAAACGTATTTATTGATACAGCGCCATCAGTGCGAACAGTGCTTTACAGAGTATGGGAGGACCGGTCTCTGCCCCAAGGAGCTTACAATCCAAAGTTTGACACAGAGGAAGGGGAAGGAAAACAGAGCCTGGGGAAACAGAGAAAAAAAAAATTGCAATCGCTTCAGTTATACGTGCTTAGGCTCTGTTGCAGTGGTCCATGGAACAAGGGGTCTCTGCCCCAAGGAGCTTACAATTCAAAGTTTGACACAGAGGAAGGGGAAGGAAAACAGAGCCTGCGGAAGCAGAGAAAGAAATATGCAATTGCTTCAGTTATACGTGCTTAGGCTCTGTTGCAGTGGTCCACGGAACAAGGGGCCGCGCCAGAGGCTTCCCAGAAAACACGGGACCTGAAGCAAGCAAGAGAAGTGGTGTCACACAGGTGTGCTGGGAAGTCTATCGACGGCTCACTTTCGTCACAGTGGCTACACGGAACTTCCGTGTACCGCATCAGCATAACCCTGACTACCAGAAGCCAGCGAGAAACAACAGAGAGACATTGCCTTCAAACCCACACACACACACACACACACACACCCGGCCAACACCCAGCGAGGGGCACCTGATTGCTGGAGACAGGATACTGGGCTAGAGTGTAACCTTGGCCAGAGCCAACAAAACCATCCTTAAGGCCACTGCAGCAAGGACGCACGCCACCAAAGTCGTTCTTGCGCCATCTATAAACGCACCCCATCCCACAGGCACAGGGACGGTGAAAAATCCCTGTTAAAAACCGACCAGACAAGAAGCGGCCTGAAACTGGGCTGAAACGGATCGTGTGGGGGGCGTGAGAGAGGTCCAGCCAGGCAGCCACACACACATGCCCAGTCGCCGCCGGAGCCCTTCGGAGCCATTGCCTCCAAGTTCCATCATGCCCCCACCCCACTGCGACCCCCAGAACCCCCATGGCAGGGTGAGGAGAGGCGTTGGGAGTCGCTGGCTGGGGATGATGGGAGTTGTTGTAGCCCACGCACCCGGGTTGGGAGAGGCTGGAAGAGCGTATGTGCGCGAGTCACCTTCGCCGCCCAGGGTCCTTCCCGGACGGGGAAGCGGGAGGCGCGCGGAGGTCGCTCGGGCCGAGGGCGCTGCCCCCCCCCCCCCGGCATTGGGGATAGGGTCCGCCGCGGGCCTCCCAGCTCGTCCTGGGCATCCTCGAGGCCGCTCGGCATCCCTGAGGCGCACAGGTGAGGCAAGGGCGGCTCCTTACCTGGGCAAAAGTCTCCGCGCAGGCTCCGGCTCGGGAGAGAAAAAGCGCTCCGGCTCGGCTGACAGCGCGCCTCCGCGTCTCCTTTATGAATGAATGAATCAACCGAGCGGCCGGCCGAGAAGTAGCCGTTTCGGCGCCGCAGCCACGCCCCCCGCGCGGGCACGTCACAATGGCATGGGCCCCGCCCACCTCCGTCGCGTTCCAAAGCCCGCTGAGCCTGGGGAGAGGGAACGAAAGGGCGCCCTTTGGCTCCGCAGCGCCACCTCGTGGAGAAGCTTTGGAGCTACGGATAGAACGAAAAGCGGTGCAGGCAGGCGGGCCGAGCTCGCTTCTTCTATTCAACGCAGTGCGACTTGTGTGAGTCAACCTGCTGCTGTGTAAGCAGCCTTCCCAGGGGCGGTGTTAGAGGCGGCCCGCTAGGGCTGGAGCCCCGGCTCTTTCATTTGGTGCCCCGAATCTCTGGGAGGCCCTCTGCTGCTCTGCCCCACCACCCTGCGGTCCATGGGCACTTGCTGGAATCAAGGGACAGGGGCCCTGAGGATCTCTGTTGCATCCGATCCCCCTGGATGGATTAGCTGCCTTTTTGCCCACAGGTGCTTTACCTCCTGCGCCCCCCCCCAATCTTTCTGCCTGAGTTTTTCTTTCTTTCTTAAATGGCCTCTTTTCCCCTGTCCGTACATCCCTCTTTACAAATAGGAGTGTCCTTAGGAGACAGGTTCATTTAAAGACAAAGACACACACACACAGACAGACTTTAGAACAGGGGTTCTCAAGCAGGGGGGAATTCCCCCCCGGGGGGGGGAATTTTAGGGTTTCGGTGGGGGGGAATTGGGACCACAGACTCAAACTGTTGGAATACTGATCTTTCTACTAATTACAATTCTACAGATTGTACATAATCTACAGGACATCACACCTTATTGTAAGACACAGATTAAAAATAAAGATAAATATTTCACTTGTTATCTGTGGAAATATTCCATTTAGAGTTATATTCGACTTTTTCTTGGTTTTTAGTCACAGATTTTGGAGCCCATCGTGAGTGTCAAAGAGAAGAGGATACAATGATTCATATATTCAATATGGATTCCCATCCATCATCAATCATCACTTAGTCTGCTAAGTAATTAGTTATGAATGTAAAAAACTAGTTTTATTCAAGTTTTAACGACCTATCAACATTGCTGTTAAATTTGTAAGACTCCACTATAGAAATAATCCAAGTAAATGTATATGTACCAATATAGAAAAAAATAAAAGATTTTCAATATTATATGCATATTATTTGGAATGCAACTTTTGAGTCAGACAATCTTGGAAAGGCGGGGAATGACATTCTGACATATTTATTTATTTATTATTTGCATTTATTTATCGCCCATCTGGCCGGCAAACCAGCCACCCTGGGCGATGTACAGAAAATAAAACAGAATAAAATACATTAAAACATTTTTCTCCATTAAAATACATTAAAACAGTATAAAATTTTAAAATCTTAGCCCACCCCATATTCCCGCCTGAATAACCAAGTTTTTAATGAGCGGCGGAAGCTCAGCAGAGAGGGGGCATGGCGGAGGTCACTTGGGAGAGAGTTCCATAGTACGGGGGCTGCCACAGAGAAGGCCCTCTTCCTCGTCCCGACCAGTCTAGCTGCTCTGGCTGAAGGGACAAGGAGAAGGCCGTCTGTGGCAGATCTTGTTGAGCGGCCCAATTGGTGTTGCTGGAGACGCTCCTTGAGATAGACTGGACCGGAGCCGTATAGGGTGAAAAGGGTGTGTGGGGCAAAAAAGGTTGAGAACCACTGCTTTAAAACATATGAAAATGTGTGCATTATTTTGTCCTGTGGGCTTGAGCCTTTTTGGTGCCTAGCACCACCCCTGAGCCTTCCCCAACCTGGTGCATTGCAGGTGTGTCAGACTACAGCTCCCAGCATCCCCCAGCCAGCTGGCATATAGGATCAGCCTGAATATTCAACTCCCTGCCCTGAGGAAGGGTGCTCTGTACAAGGCGGCGTACTACTGGAGGAGTTTGGAGCCGCTCCACTTCTTCCGACGTTCCCCCCCCCCCCCGGAGTATAGTCTTCATTCACACCAGAAAATGTATTTATCACTTTAATAGAACTACTCTTGCTCCGGTGCAGTTTTGTTCCTTCGGCGTCCTCCTGCTGTGGTTAAAGGCACAGGAGCCGGCCAGGATGGTTTGTTTCTGGTCAGTTGGCATCTCTAAGTCTGACACTCTAAGGCAGCCTTCCCCAACCTCTGGCTGCCTGTGTTGGACTGTAGCTCCCAGAAGGACAATGGGAATTGTAGTTCGACACATCTGGAGGGTACCAGGCTGGAGAAGGCTGCTTGAAGAGTGGTGTAGAAGAGGAAGGATTCAAGCATGGATGCTTCTCATGCAGGGGCTAGGGCCGGAAAAGCTGCAACTCCTAAAATTCCCAGTTCAACATTTTAAAGGCACAAGCCCTCCTTTGTACCTGCTCACCTTCCTTCCTTCAATAAGCAGACAACAACACCATACATGGAGAGGTGGGGGCTATTTTGACCTGACGCCAACCCTGTGAGGTAGGTTATGCTAACTTACCCAAGGCCACTGAGAAAGCCTTTCGAGGCAGTAATGCCATGTAGGGTGGGTGTGTGATTATGTGAGCGATATTCGGCAGTTGGGCGGTATATAATAATAATAATTATTATTATTATTATTATTATTATTATTATTATTAATAATAATAATAATAATAATAATAGTGGCCCACTCACAGGCTCTGCACATGAGTATTGCCAAAAATTAAATGGACCTGCATTGCCAAGGATGTAAATCCATGTTTTTGCTTTACTGGGGCTGGCTATTTGATCTTTGTTGACTTCATTGCTATTATACGGATATTTTAAAAATTAACCACAACAAAAGTTGATTTTTAAAATTGTATTTATTTATTTGCATTTTAAGTCATCCAAGAGTGGGTCAGGAACCATCAGTTTCCCTATGAGAAGAGACAACCGAAATCTTACGGTGTTCTTGTAATACCTTTTCAAATATATGAGTTGAGCAAGGGGGAACAAGCACCCCACAGGCTGTGCTTGTCTGTAGAGGTGTGACCTTTGAGCACCCCTTCGGCAGGCATTTCCTGGCAAAAACTCAAAACCACTGTCTCCTTCACTTGCTATAGTTCAAACGGCTTCTCTCCATTCCCCCACCCAGGTCGTTGAGGCATGTTCCGTAGTTAGTTGCCATCAGCCATCATCAGCCTTCAATGCCCTTCACTACTAGCTATACAATAACCTTGGAGGTCTTCTTTTCACTTTGCACAGCTATGGCAATATCCTTCTTCAGATGGAGAAGACAGAAAAGCATCCAGTATTTTAAAATGGCGAGCCTAGGTCAGGGGTGGGCAGAAGGTAGATCTCCAGATGTTTTGGACTTCTTCATCTTCTAGAAGCCCCTGTCAGCCTAGCCCAGTGTTCTCCAACCTCGGGTCCCCAGATGTTTTTGGCCTACAACTCCCAGCATGCCCCAGCCAGCTATGCATAAAACATCTGGGGACCCAAGGTTGGAGAACACTGGCCTAGCCAATCATCAGGAATGCTGGGAGTTGAAATCCAAAACATCTGGAGATCAACCTTCTGCCCACCCCTGACCAAGATGATGGGCCTCCGTCTCCTAAACAACTCATTTGCACAGTTCACAAAAACATGTTTGCCACCCAGCTATTAACTAACCTCTAAGCCCAGCTACACAACAAAAAAACACAGTAAAAAGCAACATGTAAACAAACACCAAAACAAAGAACCAACAGCACAAACACCCCCTTAACTTCAGGGCATAAAGACCAAAAAAATAAAATGAAATAAATACATTGAATAGACAGTGGTAGACGAGAAGGTTTGAAGTGTTCATTATCGCACCCACAAGGTCAGTCTTTTGTTCGCAGTCTCCAGTCACTTCTGACTCAGCAAATTGCCTCTCCTTAAAAAGTGAGATGTTCTTCAAAATAGATCTTGCCCCCTCTTCCTAAATCGGGATTATATAAGGCTGGAAACCCACACCCATTTTGTGACAGGGAGCTTCATGGCTGAGTGGGGACTAGAACCCAGGTCTCCCGCATCCCAGTCCAACACTCTAACCCAGTGTTCTCCAACCTCGGGTCCCCAGATGTGTTTGGCCTACAACTCCCAGCATGCCCCAGCCAGTTGGCTGGGGCATGCTGGGAGTTGTAGGCCAAACACATCTGGGGACCCGAGGTTGGAGAACACTGACCTAGTGACAGCCAAGCTTGGTCAGCAGGCAAGTTTGCAGCACCAGGGACAGCTCCGGGGGAGCACAGGCGTTGCTCTTGCAGCAATCCCGGTGGCGCCCTTATGAAACCTGAAGCAGAGCTTCAACACCCACCACCACCCAAGATGAAACGGTAAAGAATTTGATGAGTCATCATTCTAGCTCGGCGCAGTTTTCTTTGGTGTTGCTGTTGCGTGTTGCATTTTGGCCTCCACGCTGGAGAGTGCTGAGCACCCAAGTCAGTAGCTGGCAATGGATCCTACTCAGAATAGTTGGCAAGCAGTTATGGCCCCGGACTCTCTTTTCCAGTTGGTTTGGGCACTGTAGACCAGGGGTGGGCAGACCAGGTTTGAAGGATCTGTGAACACGGCTTGGGTCCACAATACCTGATGGAACGCATCTCCCAACCACAATCTACCCGGACACTACGCTCAGCATCTGGGGCCTTCTTCCGACTGCCGCCCCTGAGGGAGGCTTGGAAGGCGGCAACAAGGGGGATGGCCTTTTCTGTGGTAGCCCCACAACTGTGGAACAGCCTCCCCACTGGCGCCCACCTGGCGCCAACTTTACTATCCTTTCGGCGCCAGGTTAAAACTGCCCTCTATGCGGAGGCATTTGACAGCTGCAAATAGCACACGGGGTGGTGGTTATGTCATCCTTTTATCCAGTCTATTTTTTTTACATCTGTCTTAGCTATTTAAGTAATTTTAAAAGTGTTTTTAAAATGTTTGAGTAAAATTTTTGATGTTTTTATTGTTTGTAATACATTTTATTGTAAAATTGTATTTTTATTGTATAATTGTATTTTATTAGGTAATTTTTTATAACAGAACCAGGACATCCACAAACCAGAGCCTGGTTTAAAAGACATACATTTAGAATTAAAGGATTCTGAGCCATGGATTTGTTCCGAGTACCAGAACCGAAGTCAGCTCGCAATTCCTCCACATGAAAGTCCACTTCTGGTCACCACAAACTTCCTTCTTTTCAGCGGTATAATTTCGGGCCCAGAGGTGGAGGTGGGGCCCCGTTTTGTCGCTGCTATTGTTAACCAGTTGGGGGACAGAAATCCTTGTTGGTGAAGTGCAAAATTACCCAGAGATCTACCAGCAGATCCCAACCTACCTTTGGCTCACCCCGGTCGTAGACTCGCTGGGGTGGGTTATGATGGCTGCCGAACCCTCCTGACTCAAATCAGATTGGATCAGAAAGAAGTCAAGTTTCCTTGAGAGCCAGCGTGGTGTAGTGGTTTGAGGGTTGGATCGGGACTCGGGAGATCCAGGTTCTAGTCCCTGCTCGGCCATGAAGCTCACTGGGTGACTTTGGGCCAGTCGCTGACTCTCAGCCTAACCTACCTCACAGGGTTGTTGTGCCGATAAGATGGAGAGGACCACCACCATGTAAGCCGCCTTGGGTTCCTTTAAATATAATAAATGAAGAAATAAATAAGCTCTCCCGCTTCCCAAAATGGGCAGGTATCTCAGCTTATTAATGAGCCAATCCAACTTTTTAATGGCCACATTTGTAATGGCGCCATCTCCACCAGCCTGGTTGGCGGCCAGGCCGGCGAGAGAGCAATCAGTCTCAGATTAAGATCCGTGCTGGAGAAGAATCTGGTGGGGTGATCCTGCTCATACGACTCTCTTGGGGACACCAGCAGGTTAGGATTTCCCCAGCTCGATGTCACCGTCAGAAAGGCCCCGGGGCTGGCTTGTGATGCGAGCCAGACGACCTGAATCTTAATGGGGCACTGCTGTTTGTCAACAAAAGCAGGGCTCGTGCACAAACACACCCACACCTCAAACGAGGCTAAGTGCTCAACCGATGTTACCGACAAACATACGTTCAGATGATTGGGACACACACAAGGCTATTAAAACTTCGGCCAGTGTTTTCTCCGTGGGAAGCCGGGCAGCGGCGACGGCGGCAAAGTTGTTTTTGTTAATGTGAAGCTGTTGACAAGTTTCCCCGATGATAGGCCTGTGGTGGGGCTTCCTGATTGATGCCTAGGCAGGCGGGCCTCGCTCGCCTCGCCTCTCCCTCCAGCAGGTGGTTTGTGCAAAATACCTGCCACATGCGCACCTGGCATTTAACTGGCAGACTGGCATCATTAGCCAAATCCGCTTGCAGGGGACGGCTTGTTTTGCCGGATCCACAGGCCTGCCCCACTCTCTGTCACGTGCGGGCAATGTTTGTTCGTGGGGTAATTGGAAACAAAACGCACAAAACCGTTCTTGTAGACCTCCTCCCAGCTCCACGGAGCACTGCCCCCACCCATATTTGGCCCCCTCAGCGGAGACGACATGACATTATACGACAGGTACCTCTGAGCATATACAGAGTGTCTCTCTCTCGCTGCTAGGTGGCCCTCCTGCAGGTGCTGCCACCTCTGGAGGAGTACAGGTTGACAGTGTTTGGAGAGGGGGGGGCTTTTCAGTGGTGGCACCCCACCTGGCTATGGAAGGCCGCTCCCCAGGGCAGATTCGACAAGTACTGACTTCTTATTGTTTAGACCAACCTATCCCAACCTGGTACCTTCCAGATGTGTTGGGCTGCAACTCCCATCATTGCCAGCTGGGAATGATGGGGGTTGTAGTCCAAATGTCTGGAAGGCACTAGGCTGGGGAAGGGTGATTTAGATTTTTAAGTGAAAACTTAATTTATGCTCAGAAGCCTTCTAGGGTGCAATCCTATGCATGTTTAGGCATGCTGGGGGTTGTAGGACTTCCCCCCCCCCGTCTAAACATGTATAGGATTGCACCCTTCAAGTGTAATCCTAGGTGTGTCTACTTAGAAATAAGCCCATTTGAATTAAATGGAGCTTACTCCCAGGTAAGTGTGTATAGATGTGCAGCCTTAGTGAGTGAATGGCGGCTCTCATCTTACTGCCCACTGCTTTGCTTTTTATCTGAACTACTTCCTGTAGTTCAGATAAACTGAACTACAGTTTAGCCGCAAGGATTCCTATAGAATTGTCTATTGTTCAGCTGAGATGGGAGGTTCAGGGGAAGGAGAACACAGAAGCCAAACACCTCAACACATCACAGCACTGAAACACGTGTGTTTTATGGGTTTTTTCAGACTGTTTTATTGTTCGTTCCTTGTATTTTTTTAGTCGAGGGCTTGCGATAACATCGTCTTTCCTCTGCAACTGATTTGCTAATGCACTGCATCTTTGATCTCAGTATGCACTCACTCCTTCAGTCTCCGCTTGTTCAAACAGTTCTCTGGATCCGTACATTAGACCAGACGCCGTCACCAAATATTGGGCATGCACTGTGGACCATGGCCCCAATCCTGCACAAGTGATCCTCGTGCAGGACAAACCTTTGCGTGAGCATTCCCTTGCTGGATCAGGAATCCAAGTGGATGCACACGCCTGCAGCCGTATTGCAGTGGGCAAGGGCGCACGCATCTCCACCCAAAGTGTCTGGGCTGTGCACACGTTTCCAGAACACTAGGAAATTCAAGGCGCACAAACGCCGCCAAAATGGATGTGAGTTCTTTCACAACTCATTTCAATGGGGCTTGCGTAGGAGGACTCTATGCCTTTTGTCATGATCAACGCAAGCAGATGGATCTGTCCCAGCCAGTCTGGTTTCTACATTGGTTTTGGGACAGAAACAGCCTTGGCCAACTGGTGGATGACGACTTACGGTGGAGAATAGATGTGGTGGGGAGTATAACCCTACTAGTTCTCCTGGACCTCTCAGCAGCCTTCGATATTCTTGACCATGGCATCCTTCTGGGCTGCCTAGCCAGGAGTTGGACTGGGGGGCATGGTGTTACAGTGACTCAAGTCCTTTCTGGAGGGATGTGCCCAGAAGGTGGTGTTTGGGGGATTCCTGTTCTGCCCCGTGGCCTTTGGGGGAGTCTCAGGGTATCTTGTCCCCCCATGCTTTTTAACATTGACATGAAGTCACTGGGAGAAGTAAGATGGAGGTTTGGGCTGAAGTGTTGTCCTATGAAGATGACATACAGCCCTGCCTCTGGTTTCCTCCCAGGGAGATTGTGGAAGCCCTGAACAAGTATCTGGAGGCATTTTGGGCTAGATGAGGGCAAACAAGCTGACTGAGACGCTTAATCCAGATGAGACGGGCGTGCTGTGGGTGGAGAATCCTGCCAACCTGGATGGAGGTGTTGGATGGGGTTGCGTGTGCACGGCTTTGGGGTTCTCCTGGACCTGGGGCTATCTACGGAAGCACCAGTGGTGTCAGTTGCCAGCAGTGCCTTTTAGCAGCTTGGGCTGATTACTGAGCTGCATCCCTATCTGGAGAAAGCGGGCCGTGCTACAGCCAACCTCCTGTGTTCCATTTACATCCAGACTAGACTACTGTAACACAATGTACACAGAGCGGCCTTTAAAGGCTGTTCAGAAGCCTCAGCTGATGCAGAGAACACCATCATCCAGTTGCCTGTGGGAGTTAGGTGATCAGTGCATATAACAACCATTTTTTAAACTAGCTGTACTGGTTGCCAGTCAGTGTGTTTCTGGGCCCCATTTAAAGTGCTGGTGATCTCCTTTAACGCTCTAAATCAGGAGTGGGCAATGTATAGTCCTCCAGATGTTTGGGCCTACAACTTCCATAATCCCTCACCATTGGCTATGCTGGCCAGCACTGATGGGAGTTCATACAGAATCATAGAATTAGAAGGGGTCATTTAGGCCATCGAGTCCAACCCCCTTGCCAGTGCAGGAATCCAGTTTAAGGCATCCCTGACAGATGGCTGTCCAGTCTTTGCTTGTATACCTCCAGCAACGGAGAACCTCCCACCTCCCTGGGCAGTTGGCTCCCTCGTCTGACTGTGAGGACGTTTTTCCTGAGGCTCAACCGAAATCTGCCCTCCTGCAACTGAAGCTCACTATTTCGTGTCCTACAGTCTTGGATGATAGAGAACAGGTTGCAGCCCTCTTCTGGGCAACAACTCTGTAAGGCTAATCTAAAAAAATGCAATATAAACATCGAAAACTGGGAAGCTCTGGCCCATGAACGATCTAAATGGAGGTTGGCCTCTCACAAAGGTTCCATGGACTTTGAAGAAGCCCGAGTGCAAGGTGAAAGGGAGAAACGTGCTAGGCGAAAAGCACGTCAAACGAATCCTTTACAGGACCATCTTCCATCTGGTAACCTGTGTCCTCACTGTGGGAAGCTGTGTGGATCTAGAATTGGCCTCCACAGTCACTTACGGACCCATCGCTAGAGTCTACACAATCTTCTTTAGAATTTCCTCCTTTTATCCCGGAAGACAATCTTACTCGGTCACGAGTGATCGCCTGATGACTTGAAGAGTGCTATCAAATCCCTCCCCGTCAGTCTTCTCTTCTCAGGGCTAAACATACCCAGTTCCTTCCATCTTTCCACACGTAGGACTTTGTTCCTGGTCCCGGTTTCCCTTGTCTGAACTTGTCCCAGTTCATCTGAATCCTTCATAAAGTGTGGTGTCCAGAACTGAGCACAGTAACTGAGGTGAGTTCTGACCAGCGCAGAGTAGAATGGAACTATTACTACCTAGGATTTTGAAACTATACTTCTAACGATGCAATCCAAAATTGCATTTGCCTTTTTTTGCAGCCACGTCACTCTGCTGGCTCATATTCAGCTTGTGATCGACTACAACAACTTGAGACCAGGCTATTTGAAGGGCTGCCTGCACCTGTATGAACCCGCCTGTGTCCCAAGACTGGCCACGGAGGCCCTGGTCACGTGCCCACTGGTAAGAACTATTAGGTTGGCAGGCACAGTGGTGTCTCCTTCCTTATGGAATCCCATACCATAGGATTGGGACTGAACAGAGCTCTCTCCCCGACTGTTTTCAAGTGGGCCTTAAAGACCGGGATGTTTTAAATCAATTCTGTCTGGTGGTTTTTGTATTTTTATTTTAATAAATTGGAATTTACTGCTATTTTAAAACAATCAAATATAATTAACTAAAACAGCAGCCTAAAACTTTTTAACACTTTACCTTGTAAGCTACTTTGAGGAAGCTTTGTTTTGAAAGGCGGTACGCAAATATTTTACAAACAAGCAAACAAACATAGCAAGCAAGAGACCACACAGCAAGGCTGGGTTCTGACACCAGTGACCTTTAATGACTAAGAACCCACAGTGACGAAAATGAAAATAAAATAAAATAAAACCAAACCCCAGGAATAATAATCATAACATCTCGCTGGAATTGGTTTTTTTTTTGTTTGTTTTTTAAGCAAGGAACGTTTTCTGTTTGTTCTTCCCTGCTTTGTTCTCATCTTTAATGCAATGTTTAATAGTTATTATAATTTAAACTGTGTTTGGCACCCTCGATTGTGCCCATGAAAACTTAAACAAGTATATAAAAATATGCCATTAAATTCATATCGACAATCAAAAGACTCAAGGACGTTATGTACAGAGGAGGCGATATACACCAGTATTTACAGAAAGCCTTTGGTGGCCAAGGAGGTCAGTAAAGCCCACAGGAAAGAGACAGAGTCAAACTTTGGGAGCAGGGAGGGAGCCACAAGAGACATTTGCTGGCCATCAGCCTTGTCTACTCTGAAGTCATTTGCTTAGGTGTTATCCATGCAACAACAACAACAAGCGTACACTGCAAAGACAGGCATGGGTTGATCTTAGAATTGCTTCTGTCCTGACACGACCTGCTGAATTTGCTGATGAAGTTCCACATATTCAAGTGCTCACATTTTGGTACCCACCAGGGTTTGGTTTTGTGTTGGGCTTCAGCACCACATCTGAGTTCTGGAATATGTGAATAATCGAAGACCAATGCCACTGAACATGTGCAGAGAGCTTTCTCCTCACCACGGAACAAACACAGCGTATTTCCTACATGCAAGATTAAAGAGCAGGGCTTTTCATGGCAGATGGCATCATTCTTAGCAAGGTTAGAGCCCCAGGGCCTCTTGAGAAATCAAGCTGTTGGACACACACCACCTACTGCTTCCTGGCAGGGGTGGGGTGGGGTAGGCTATGACCCCCCAAAAAGAAACGAAGCTTTGTGGTAAAGCTGGCAGTCAGAAGATTGATAACTTGCATGAGTTCATGGCAGCAAGGTAATGCACAAATCATTGCTGAGGAGGATCGCTGGAATTAGAAATGGCTTTTTTCCCCACATTGTGTACCATGTTATCCATATTCACACGTTATAAAGAAAGGATTGAAGGCTGTCAGAGAGAAAAAGCATGGATCCTGCTATGTACACTCATCCATCTTTCGCCCCTGGTAAACAGGTGTGGCAGGTTTCTGTAGTATCTCCAAAAACCTGTCAACCTATTTGACCAAAGATGACAGCAGGACAAAAGAAGTGTGTGTGTGTGTGTGCGCGCGCACACCATGAGGAGTGAAGCTTCTCTCCCAGTGTCTGTCTCCAGCCTTAAAATGCATCCTCAGCATCACTTGTATAAGCTGAATTGGTCACTCACGTCTAGCCTGGCCCCATGCAGGTTTTACCCAGAAGTTGAGTTCAATGGGACTTCTTCCCAAGTAAGCGTGCAGAGGATTGCAGACGCAAGGATTCCTATAGAATTGTCTATTGTTCAGCTGAGATGGGAGGTTCAGGGGAAGGAGAACACAGAAGCCAAACACCTCAACACATCACAGCACTGAAACACGTGTGTTTGCGCCTGCCCATCTTTAAGTGACACGGCTCTCTTGTTTGGCCTGTCGACAAAACAGCAAATCAGAAACGCCCCTTAACCTCGCCAGCGTTAGAGACCCAGCATGCACACTAATCTTTGAGAACAAATGAAGTATTCTTCCTCCCAAGCCATAGAGCTATAAACAATTCCACCCTCTCAACTGTTCCGAATCTCAAAACAAGACCAAAATAGATCCATGAATGATGTGGCTATTTTGATGATGCTCGTCATACAGAAAGTAGCTTTGCTTGTGTCAGACAATCTAGGGAGGAAAGGGGTCACACCTGTTTCTTCTGCACAAGGTGGAATGGTTTCACATTCACACTAGCTCTGGGGTTTCCTTTGGGATTTCTTTACGGCCAGTTTGCCGTTTGTGGTGAGGAGGAATTCATCCCTTGATGATCATGGTTCTATATATTTTCCAAAGGTCTGAGAGCCCAGTTATCTAGTCCTATTGGGTATGGTGGGACTTGCTTTTGAGTAGACACACATAGGTATGCTAGGCCCTACCCTCCCAACCATGAGGTTCCTCCTTCAAGCCCCACCTCCTCTGAGAGGGGGCTTCGCAACATGATCCTCACTGGCCAAAAACAAAGTCCCTCCTAGTTCATCAGCTGGGTCAGTTTTGGAAAGGCGGAGAGGAAGCTAGCCCATGGCATCCTAGCAAATCCGAAGGGGCTCAAAGGCTTTTGCTTTTAAGTTGACCATGTACGGCTGTTATCTGACACTCGCCAGTCTCCTGGCTGTGCACCTCCTGGTGTGAGTGTGAGTTAACTTGTGAGCATGAATGAATAAACGCAGGGAATTGTGCACATTGACACAAAGATGTGGGGGGATGTTCATAAAACTGACACTATCGCAGGGCGATTTTGCATACTGCGCTGTCAATATGGATACACGTGAATGAATGGTGGAAAATCCCCCTTTCCTGTGGACGCCCTCCATTGCAATCAGAAACTACTCCTCAGCACTACTATGGAGAACTCTGGAGCATTTAAAACATCTCATATATACACAACAGGATTAAAACAATCCTGTGAGGCAAGTCAGCATTATTATCCCCAGATTGCGGAGACGGTGGCCAAGTCCACCGAGTGAGTGCATGGAAGTGCTGAGTTTGAATCAGAGACTTCCTCAATGTTACTAGGATACAGGTATGTTGTGGCTACCTGTGTCACAACATACCTAAAGAAGGAACTTGAATCTAGGTCAGGCAGCAGCTTAGGATCTAAGTAGAATCCCCCTTCCAAAAAGAAAATAAGTTTTCTATCCTGAAAAATAGGGCCTGCAAAGGTAATTTAAAGGATTGGAAGGAAGGAAGTCGGTTAGAAGGGCTAATATGGGCTTTTTGTTTGTATTTCATGGAAATAATTTCTCAATAAGAACACTGTACAATATGTGCAACATGTACAATGACTGAGAAAGCAATATTCATACCAGGCGAATAATTTTCTGCCAAGACAGGGAAATTAAATAAGGGCTTCGTGACGAGTTTTAGAGTTGGACCTCTGCAGTGAACGTGTTGTCCATTCTGGACTAATTACCTGTACAACCTTCTGTGTAGCATGCAAGTCAAAAGAAAGACACACTGGCTGCTTGCAGATGAGGCTTTTATTGTGTAACTGCCTGGCCTCATTCACGGAATTTTACAGGGGGGGTCCAGTGGACGCGGTCTTCCATTTGTAACCCGCCCGTGTCTTCTCACCACTTCTTCCATCTCTTTTTGTGCCAGGAAAAATAAAATCTGTTAAGGAGGAAATTATGGAATAGCTACACAATGCCTTTTGACTGGGAGTGCCAGGAGCCTTCCGTCTGGAAGCATCCTAAATCTAGGCTGAGTGGATCACATTTGAATAAAAAAATAAACTCAATTTTTTTCTAAGTAAACATTTCAAACTATGGATCCCAAATGCTGCAATATCATGGGCAGGGGAAAATGACACATTTCAAAACTGAGTGGATGGAACTGCATTGCATTTGGGCTCCAAAATTTGGGTTTTGACCTGAAATATGGATTATGAAATTCAGTTTCTAAAACTTAGGGTTTGGGGTTGTTGTTTCTTATAAGTGGTGGGAGGGGGTGAAAGGGTTTTAAAACCTGTAGATTTGTCAGATATGGAATTTGGGTGAAATTTCATAAGTCTAGATCTGAACAAACTCTTCTGGCTATATATTTGGGGCCCTTAATATTGGTTTGAGGCACCAGCTGTGTTCCTGTTTTAGGGGTACCTGGTAGTCTAATTGGAGATATGGGAATCCTAACTTTCAGGTCAGAGGAGTGGGCATTGCTGAAGTCTAGAGGTGGGCTGGCTTCTGTCTTGTATGGTCTATTTATTTCTTTATTGGAATCCCTGGGGTCCCCTAATGGACTTTCAGTTTAGGAAGCAAGAGTGCATATATACTCAAGGTCCCTCAACAGTTAAGGCATTTCTAGGCCGTGCTAAGTGATTCTGGTCCACACTCTTGCCCAAGAGCATTAAGGCTGCAACCCAATGTATACTTACCTGGGAGTAAGCACCACTGAACTTAGTGTAACTTACTTCTGAGCAGTGCTTTTTTTCTGGAGAAAAGGGTACCGGAACTCTTGGATTACATTTCCTCGGGAGTAGATGGCGATTAAATTGTAATGCAATTAATAGAAGAAAAGGTGCTGGAACTCAGTTCCGGTGAGTTCCACCAGAAAAAAAGCCCTGCTTCTGAGTAAACATGCATAGGATGGGGCTGTAAGAAGTTCCTTGCGGGATCAGACAAAGGATCCATCTCATCCAGCAATCTTTGCAGGAATCCCAGCAGCCAACACGTGCAAAACCACCCCCAACCCCCAGAAACTGTCCAACGGACCCCCAGTGGAACGTGGCCGGCCTTCTCCTCACCCCCAGTCCCTGTGCTGGTCACCCACTTCCCCTCATAACCATGTCCAGAAGCCACCCGCGCCGATACGAAGGGGGAGCTAACTTCATTCAAGGTTATAAGGATGCTTCCGCTGGTGAACGTGCGGATCTTCTGCTGCTCTCCCCGGGGCAAATTGATCTCTCTCTCCCGCCCAGAGATTACTAACTCGGTCAGCTCTTCTATCTGTTTGTTTGTCTTTTGGCAGCCCCCACTGGGAACTGTAAACGTGGACGTATAAATTAAGTGCCGCTAACAGTCCGACCTGCCGCTCCCTGCCCCCAAAAGGACTGGCAGCCAGTTTAAAAAACAAAACATAAATACTGTACACAACGGGTTAATACACGAGGGTAATGCAAGCGGCTGCCCCACCCTGTTCCCTCCATCCCCTGCCAACATGGCGGGCGGTTGCCTTGGCAACGGAGGAGGCCTAAACAAAAGCGCAGTGCTGCTGAGGCCTCGTCCGTCCCCGCAGGTCTTTGTGGCAGTGGGCAGGGTTTGTGGGAAGTGCTGCTGCTCAGATCTGCACAGCTCTCCTGTCTGCCACCCTCGCAGAAGCCAGGAAGAACAAACTTTCTCCCCCCCTCAACTTCCCCTCAGCCCTTCACACACGCACACATGCATGCATGCATGCACGCACGCGTGCGCGCGCACCTGCTGCGGCCATCTTCGACAGTGGCTGTCATGAGCACTGCAGTGCGATGCAACCTACATACAGAGCATCTTCTAATGTTCCCGTGTGCTAATGACCCTGCCTGCACTTATCACCATATACGGGCCCGCATGTGGGTCTACGTTGATTGTGACAAGGGGCCCACAACCTTCCTCCACCCCCCCACCCCCCCAGCTCTTTGACACTTGCTCAGAAACGGCGTGCGCTTGCCTCCTCTCCTTCCAGGACACCTCCTCACCCCAATCAACAATAAATAAAGGTTATTTATACATACATTTTAAAAAGACACACGCACGCACATATCTCTCCCCCCCCCCCCCCATTATCAGTATGCTGGTGACGAGGGAGTGAATCTACTAATGTGGGTGAGGTAACAGTGTGGACTGGTTGGTTCTTGTGAGGACTGCCAACAAGCAGGGGTGCCCCGTGCCTGCTAAGTGGATGGAATAGTATGGCGACACTGAGTTGGAGTATCTCTACATCCGTATCCAGCTGAGGACTGTGAGGGGGAGACCAAAGGGCAGGAGAAAGGGTTCTGTTCCTACCCATGGTGGGAACAGATGACTGTGGAGGTGGGCCCAGGCAATTGTTCATATACAACCCAGCTTCTGGACTCAGCAAATCAAAATGGAGAAACAAGAACACCCAAGAACTCCTTGGTCGGGTTGGGGGTTTCTTATCAAGCAACACGCACACACAAAGCAGGCAATCCCGTCCTAAGCGGAGCTGAATTCCTACATTATTTTCTCTCTTCTTCCTGTCCGACGGGCCGGGCATATCAGGAGGGCCGCGCTCTCCCCCGGGGGGGGGGGGGTCTCACGCATGTGTGCACGCCCTGACACTCAAACACAGCAGCAGCAAGCGCAGGTCGTGCAATATGGATTTGTGTTCTGGAGGTGGTGGTGGTGGTGGTCTGTACACAATCCATCCCAAGGTGTCGCTCCCTCGGCGCAGTGGATCCAGAAGGCCATCACGCGCGCACGCGCATACGAGACATTCAAGATGGGAGACGAAACACGGCTACGAGCAGTACGCGTTCAGGTGTAAACAGCAAGGACGGAATCGGAGCGCGCACGCTCTCTCTCTCTCTCTCTCTTTCTCTCTCTCTCACTCTCTCCCCCTCCCCAAGAGGGGGACCCCTGTTCTGATACTCATCAGACCCTCCAGAGGAGTAGGTGGTTTGTGCTGTCGTCCCGTCCCACTGTCTCGCTGCTGTTGGTGAGTCTGAAGTCCTCGTAGCCGTCTCCACCGCTGATCACGAGCATCTTGGACTTGGGAGGCCGGTGCCGCGTGGAGTCTCGCTTCTCCAAGTCATTGGATTTTTCTGTACCTGGGGGGCGGGGGGAGATGGTAAATGACTTGCGTTACCTTCTACAGCAGTGTAACCCAAATTCTGTGACTAGGTACCAATTACTTGGGTTATGTATGCATTTGTAATCCTGCACAACTCCTGTCTCAAATCTGAACAGGCGCATCTATCTGTGTTTTAAACAAGATTTCAGCAGCCGTGAGGGCTAAAAGCCTGTCCTTTAAAAGGAACAACCACCACCCAGTAATAAAGGTGGGATTCTCAGACTACGGAATTGAGTGCCAAAAACCGGATCCCCCAAATCACACAGTGGAATAAAGAGAGATCTGGTTAAGGGGGGGGGGTCTCAGGCTAGCCTTCCGTCACCAATATGGAACCCAGAAATGGGTTGCTTCCGGATCATGAGGCTTTCATTGTGCAATTGCACTGCCTCGTTCACGGAATTTCACGGGCAGTCCAGATGACGACGTCTTTCATTTGTAGCCCTGCCGTGTTTTTCCACTGCTGCTTCTGTCTTTTTTTCTTACCAGAAAAAAAAAAAACCCATTAAGGAAGAAACACCTTTGGAGTGTTAGTGCTAGGAGCCCTCTCTCTGGAAGCACCCCGAGTCACACTGCGGAAGACTCATTTAGCGTAAGGTTGGAGTGGGATCCCCGCGAAGGTCTCCTGAACCAGGCTTGGAAACCAACTTGGGGCGTGGGGAGGGAGGGGGCTCTTAAAAGCTTGCCTCAAACGAGAGGCGGGCTTCTAAAGCCTGCAAATTCTTTTCCAGCCCACATCGGGACCTGAGAACTCCACGCGCCACAGTCCCCCTTCGGCGCCTTGCCTCCGTCAAGCTGCTCACGCCAACCCACCTGGATCCCTGGGCAAGGGAAAGAGGACGTCGAACCCTTCCGGCAACTCGATGGTTGTGAGGAACCGGACGTGGCCCGTGTGTCCCTGCGACAGGCCCACCGGCAACGGCAGCGTCTTCAAGGAGGTGGCGCTGGCCGTGATGGAGAGCGTCAACACCACTCCGGCGCTGGTGCCGATCCAGAGCAGGTCTTTGCACGCCAAGAGGGCAGTGATCCGCAAGCAGGCGGCCTTGTGCTGCCGGATGATGGCGTCCGACCCTGGGAGCCACAGGAGAACGAGTGATTAACTGACAAGAAGAGCCCGACGGTGGTTCAAGAATGCTTGGCCAGGAAACCAAGAACAGGGCTGGATGGAGCTGGCCCTTGGCTTCTCATCACAGGGCAGTTCCCCCACATTACTCTTTTACCCATACAGCTGCGGAGATGGACAAGGCCAACATTCAACCCCTTGCCCAAGACAGGGCGACTCTTCCACTGGCGGGCCAACTGCCTGCTGGCGCCCCGCAGATTAAACTCAGGATCCAGATCAAAGGGTGTCACAAGCAGAGAGCTGGTAGCCATGGTTGAAATGGACCTGCAGGGATCTCTGGCCAATATGACCTTGATCAAAAATGTGGCAATTGATCACAAAAAAGGCCAAGGTGGTTGGACCATTCCCAAAGAAACCGCCACCTCCAACCTCCATCCAGCGGTAGTTGATGCTCCTATGAGAGGTGGTCCAGTGGGGGTGTGCAGGGGGGGGACCCTTGCCAGTGCTTACGAATGGAACACTGAAAATACGGAGTGCCTATGCAGTACTTTTCAAGTGTTCAAGGCATATTCACGTACATTATCTCAGTACTCCTTACTGGATAGTATTTTTGTCCTCATATTACGAATGTGGGTGGGGTGTGGGGGCTGCGAGGCTCACCTAGCGATCCCATGGCTAAGACAAAAGTTGAAACGCACGCCCCCCCCCCACAAAAAAAGGGGGGTGGGGTGGAAGAAGCCTCAAAATTACGGTAGGAGCAAAAGAATGTCACGTTATGATGTGGCATGCCCATGGCATTTCGACGACTCATCTTCTTCAGGCAAGATGACAACAAAAACTATATTAAGAATACCGACGATTAAAACAATAACCTTACGTAAGGTTTTTAATTCAGTGCTCTTAACATAGCCCTTGCTGTCATCTCTCAGACAGCCCCCAAATAAGGTAACATGTCAAATAATAATAATAATAATAATAATAATAATAATAATAATATTATTATTATTATTATTATTATTATTATTATTATTATTATTATTATTATTATTATTATTATTATTATTTTACTTCTAGCATCATTCTGAGGCCTTCCCACTTTTTTTCTTTGTGTCCTTTTGGTGCTGTCCCACATTTTTATCCTGTAAGCTGAAATCTGGATCAGGGACTGCTTCCCTTCCTCAAGGACACAAGCGGCTCAGGGTGACAGCAGATGGGGGCTTTCCCTCCCCTCGATACCCTTGGCAAGGCAGGCCAGGCTGAGCGACAGGGACCCCCCCTCGAGGACCCCCAGTGAGCTTCACAGGCCGAGTGGGGATTTGAACCCAGGTCTCCCCAGCCAAAGTCTAACGCTCTACCCAGCATACCAGGGGTGGGCAACTCCGGGCCCGCATGTGGTCCCTGCCACCCCCTGGAATGGCCTCTCCCCCCAAGCCCCAAATGATTTTAAAAAACAAAACAAAGTGACACTCCATAGTCACTACAGAGCACTAAACAAGCTGAATTTGTCCGTTTTAGCATTACTGAGTGCTATGGAGCTATTTTAAAAATATTTTTTCCCCTCCCCTCCCAGTGTGGCCCGTGGTGGGTGGGTCCGGGGGGCAAAAATGACCCCCGGATCGCCTGCAGTTGCCTTCCCTTGCAGTTATGCACTAGCTCCCGGCTCACAGCTGCTGCATTACATTGGCTGCTGAGGAAGCACCCAGAACAGAGACCCATAGATACTTTTCATACAAGTATCTTGTTCGGCTTGAATCCGGCGCAGTTTGTGGTTCCCACAACTGTTTCACCGAGTTCGTTCCAGAAACTTATTACCAGATACTCTTAAGACTGTTAGAGCCCAGCGGTGGAGCCCCAGCTTGGCATGCTGAAGGTCCCGGGTTCAATCCCCAGCTTCTCCAGGTAGGGCTGCAAAAACTGCTGCTGAGACCCCGGAAAGTCCCTGCCAGTCAGCGCCAACCATACTGGGCTAGATGGACCCATGAGAAGGTAGCTTCCTATTTCCCGAAGCCCCGTGAGAGCCAGCGTGGCCTAGTGGCGAGAGTGTCGGACTGGGACTCGGGAGACCCGGGTTCGAGTCCCCACTCACTCGGGCCACGAAGCACCCTGGGTGACTTTGGGCCAGTCACTGGCTCTCAGCCTCACCTACCTCACAGGGTTGTTGTGAGGGTAAAATGGAGAGGAGGAGGATCATGTAAGCTGCCTTGGGTTCCTCCTTGCAGGAGAAATATAATAAATAGAACATATAACATGATATGCAAGAGGGGAAGGCAAAACTATAATCATCATCATCATCATCATCATCATCATCATCATCATCATCATCATCAGGCGATCACTCGTGACCGAGTAAGATTGTCTTCCGGGATAAAAGGAGGAAATTCTAAAGAAGATTGTGTAGACTCTAGCGATGGGTCCGTAAGTGACTGTGGAGGCCAATTCTAGATCCACACAGCTTCCCACAGTGAGGACACAGGTTACCAGATAGAAGATGGTCCTGTAAAGGATTCATTTGACGTGCTTTTCAGGGTGTGTGTGGGGGGGAGAGCAGAATTTCCAGCCATTCCTCCCCACCCCCCCTACAGTACTTGGTCAGTGTCCACTTGGGCGCCAAGCCCATCCAGCCAGGGTTATTCCGGGCTACGTCGCCGTGTGCTTACCTGCCAACATCTTGTGGACTGGTGGGGTGACGTCCACTTCAGCCAACTGGTCATAGCTGGCGGGATGGTAAAGCCTCACCTGGGCGCTGCCCTGGAGGGTGACCCACACCCCCATGCCGGAGCTCACCATGCAGGTCACGCTGCGGTTGCTGTCCTGCCCCACGTGAAACGCGTGCTGCAAAGGGGAGGGGGGGGGGAGACCCGGTTGAGGCCTGGTGGAGCGGACGGGAGCAGGCCCTGCAGGACCGGGGCCCCTGTCGTCCAGGGTTATCTGGAGGCGAGGATCCTGGGAGGCCAGGGCCGGCCTCGAGCCAAAGTGCTTCTGTGAGAACTGCCTGGCTGGGTCAGTTCCAATGTCTTTCCTGTCCCTGCGAGATGCCCCCGAGACGGTTCCAGATGGGGCATGCATGACGGAGGGTCCTTTGCCCCCCCGCCCCCCCCGGTGCACAAGGCTGAGCCGCTTCCAAATCCAGAGCTCTGGGACTGGCTCCCTGTTTTGAGAGCAATGGGGCAACGTGCCCCACCGGTGCCCTCCCCCAACTTCAGTGCCCCCCTCCCGCCCCGGTGAGCTTACTTGAAGTGGCAGCGGCAACCATGGTTTAAATTTCTCAGGATGCCCTGGGGCACTGCTACGTAGGGGGCATTGTGGGAAAGTAAAATGGCAGCGGGCAGCCGCCTGGAAACCGAATTAAAGGGGGCCCGGGGCGGGCGGTGGCAGGCCCCCTGCTGGGGCGCCGGATGCTGAGCACTGCCACGGGGGGCAAACAGCCATCGACAGACCGATCCTCCTCCAGAAGCTGCCGCTGCCGCAACCCTTCCTAAAAGCTCTTAACGTGTGCCTCCGTGGTGGCGCCGATTATGCACCCGCCTCGCCACAGGGCCAGGCAAGGACAGGATGCGGTTATTCCCGCGCTGAAGCAAGCATGCTTCACCGGGCTGCTTTCTTTCCGGAGGACAAGCAGCCGTGGAGCCCCAGTCCAAAACATGCTCCAGATCTGGACTGGAGCCCTGTGCCAGTTTTCTGCTGGAAAATCGTCCCCTCCTGGTGTTCTCTTTACAGCGACAGGGGCAGGAGAGGACTTTTTCAGGGTCGGGGCCCCACTGGCCCCCGCAGAACCCTTCTGGGGCTGCATGAGTGGGGCAGGGCTGATGGTGAACGGGGCGGTGGTGGGTGGGGCCCCAACACGTGTGCTCACACGTTCAGTGGCCTGCTCTCTCTCCCTCTCTTTCACACACACACACACACACACACAATTCCCCTCCCCGCAGCAGCGATCTTGATGGGAATTGCTGGTGGGGGCTGGCCTGGCCTGGGGGTTAAAGCCTCCCCCCAGGGATCCCGATGCAGCCAAGATTCGCAGTGGTATCGATCAGGATATTGATCGGTGATCTGCTCCCCACCAAGTCAGCGGGGCACCCCAGGCTGTACAGAAAGCGGCCTGCAGACTGCCCACATGGCAACTGGGTAGGGGGTGATTTTCAGCAGAAAACTGATGCAGGGCTCCAATCCAGACCGGCAGTACGTCACAAGTAGTTTGGCCCCCACAGTACCAGAACTCAAGAGCCCTGGTTCAGGACTCTCCCTCTCTCCAAACATCTGCTCATTGGATGACCCTGATTTTCGCACTGTGAGAAAGAGGGTGATTTATCTCCCCCTATTTCTCCTCCTTCACGCCATACGCTAGTTCTCAGGGGGTACGACCGTGCTGATTTATTGGGGGGGGGGAACAACCTTGTGTGTGTGGGGGGGAAGGATCTTGATTTTCAATATTCTATATCAAATGCCCGTAAAACTTGCTCACCCTTGCATCCTGGTCTGAATTTCGAATTTCCCAAAAGTGCTAGGTATCTGAGTAATCTGTCCATCTCAAAATATCGGCAGGTCTTTTCAAGAGCCAGATTTAATTGCTTACCGCCTGCGATTTTAGATGGGCGCTATTATGGAATTCCATACAAAAACCGATTATGTCCCTGTAATGGACAAGAAATTGAAACTCTGGAGCATATTCTTTTTGTATGTAATTGCTACAGGGATGAGCGTACGAGACTTATTTGCCCAGAAATGAGAAAATTCCCTGGAAGGTCCTTGGGATGGTATTTAAAATATTTTTTAACTGACACAAACAAGTCCATCACAGAGCTAGTGGCCAAGTTCCTTTTTTCTGCACAGAAAATGCATAGGTCGATTCTTGCGTCTGATTTAAAATTTAAAATAGCTTTCAGAATATGTAACCTTACAAATTGGTTAAATTGTTTTATATGTTTACATGAGTTGTGTTGGGTCTGTGACCGCATAATAAAGATTGATTGATTGATTGGATGACCCTGATTTTCGCACTGTGAGAATGAGGGTAATTTATCTCCCCCTATTTCTCCTCCTTAACGCCATACGCTAGTTCTCAGGGGGTACGACCGTGCTGATTTATTGGGGGGGGGGGACCAGATTCGCTCAGATAAGAGTTGGTGCCTGCCATCGGCCGAGCCTCTGCATGGCAAACGGGAGAGGGGGGGGTGAAAGCGACTCCAGCCTGTGCTGCCCCTTCTGAGCGGCCCAAGCGACGAGACGGGCCCCGGGGTTCTCCGGCCGCGCCCCTCGTCTGGGCAGAAGCGTACGCGATCGTGGCAGTGGGTGAGCAAAGGGAGGAGGAAGGCAAGGCGGGGCTGGGCGCAGGCGAAGAGCTGAGGAAGAGCAGGGCCCTTCCCGTACCTCCTGCTGGAGCGCGGACGTGTTGAGGACGATGACGCGGTTCTGGCATCCGCACCACAGCCGCCCGGCCACCGCCACCATCTTGGTCACCGGGCTGCCTGGAGAGCCCAGCGAGAGGGACTTGGAGTTCTGGGAGTCCCAAAAACGCCCTGCAAAGAGAGAGACCGAGAGAGAGATTGGCGGGGTGGGTGGGGGGGAGAAGTCGCGCAGTCAGCCCTCTTGCTTCTCCTAACAGACACCGGGTCTGCCCTCGAGTGCAGGACTGGGGCCCCGGTGTGTGTGTGTGTGTGCGTGCATGCGGGTAGCAGCAGACTTTGGGTTGGATCCAGATTTATGCTGGATCAACGGCACTGAGGGAAGCAGACCCCCCCCCGCTCCTTCCCACAGCAGCCCCAAACCAGCCCCTGAAAATGCTGAACAGAGAGTCAGGGGACCCTACTGAGTGGGGTGAGCGGTGTCAGGGAGGGGGGAATCCCCAAAACTGGCCAGAGTGAGCCCTTCCTCTCCGCCTGCTGCGGTCCCAATCCGGACTGGGCTCCTTGCGCCTGGTCTTCCCACGGGGGAGAAAGCGTGCACCCAGATTCAGCATAGCCCAGGGTGTACTATGTGGAGCTGCCCTTGATTTCCATGTGATTTAGGAACATCGGTATAAGACTCTGCCTTATACCGAGTCAGACCATTGGTCCATCCAGCCCAGTATTGTCGACACTGACTGGCAGCAACGGCTCTCCAGGGATTCTTCCCAAGCCCTACCTGGAGAGGCTGGGGATCGAACCTGGGACCTTTATTTATTATATTTATACCCTGCCTTTTTTCCTGCAAGGAACCCAAGGCAGCTTACATAATCCTCCTCCTCCTCCTGCTCATCCTCCTCCTCCTCCTCCTCTCCATTTTATCCTCACAACAACCCTGTGGGGTAGGTTAGGCTGAGAGTCAGCGACTGGCCCAAAGTCACCCAGTGAGTTTCATGGCTGAGCGGGGACTAGAACCCGGATCTCCCGAGTCCCCAGTCCAACACTCTCACCACTAGGCCACACTGGCCTTCTGCATGCAAAGCACATGCTCTATCACAGTGTTCTCCAACCTTGGGTCCCCAGATGTTTTTTGGCCTACAACTCCCAGCATAGCTGGCTGGGGCATGCTGGGAGTTGTAGGCCAAAAACACCTAGGCCCATTTAAAACCCTTAAATACAATTAAGCGTGCCACTCCTTGGCTGAGGGAACTGCACGGGCTGCCTATTCACTACCGGGCCAGGTTTAAAGTTCTGGTACTTGTGTGCAAAGCCCCAAACAGCTTGGGACCAAGATACCTGAGAGAGCGCCTTCTCCCTTACCTTACATATAGCCATGGCCTGTGGGACTCTGACCTGGCCTTCATGGGGATATTCTAGGCCAGTGTTCTCCAACCTTGGGTCCCCAGATGTTTTTGGCCTACAACTCCCAGCGTAGCTGGCTGGGGCATGCTGGGAGTTGGAGGTCAAAAACATCTGGGGACCCAAGGTTGGAGAACACTGCTCTATCGGACTCAGCTCTGCTCCCTCCCTACAGCACCTCGTGTTACAAGGCAGTCACCCACCCAAGTACTAACCAGGCCCAACCCTGCTTAGCTTCCAAGATCAGGCAAGATCGGGCCGTTCAGATTTCCCTTTTCAGCCCGGTGAGGAAGGGGGCTTGACCCACCCGCCCAGCATAGACCCCCCCCTTAAGACAACTTCACATCCAAACACTTTACCTGCTTCTCTCTGGTAGGCAACAAGCTCTCCGTTGGCCAGCGATACAAATACCTGGTTGTCAAGATACCTGCGGGGGGAAGCGAGTGATAGCTTTACAGTATCACTTGGAAACAGAATGAGCAACACGACAGGGGAGTAGCTGGGGGCCCAGGCAAAACCGGGGCCACCCTTGTTCACACCGTTATGACTCCGCATTTCAAAAACAGTATTAATTAACAGCTGGGGTGGGTGTTGGGTGGGAGGTACAGGTTTAAAAGATGCATTCACATGTGATCTGAGCACTGTAAACGAACCCATTCAGAGCTTAGGCACTATGAGATTGTGGCATGAATACCAGAGGGAAAGTTTACCACCTATCCCGCATTTAGATGCTGGAGCTAGGGTGGGGTTATATCCCAGGGTACATCCTGCTTTGCCTCTACTGATTTATCTGTAGCCACTGCTGAGAGGTGGATTTGCAGCTGCCTAGAAGTAAATGCAACATGTACCGCTTCCTATAATTAACCAAGGAGCAAAGTCACCAAAAGGCGAACTTGAAGGCTTAGACCTCAGAGAGGTAGTAAGCCTGTATCTGGGCTGTATCCCTTCAATTGAAGGTCAGGGTTCACATGACTGAATGCTCCTTTGTACAAAAATAAAAGAGCAAGCATGCCTAATTTCATTTGTCACAATTTATTCTGATTTTGCTAGTCATTAGGTGGCACAGGGAGGGAACCTGAAGTCTCAGCTGCCTGAAAATCTTATTCTGCCACCTCTGCACACATTTTCAGCCACATAGACTAGAAACTTGATTTAAAACAAAAATGAGAGCCAAGGCTCTTGGGAAGCCGGAGTCCGTGCCCACTGCTACATCCTGCAACTTCAGTGTACCCCAAGTGTAGTGTGACACTTACAAAACGCACGTCACAGAGGCCGCATGTTGCATCTTCATGCTATTCTTTCTGTTGCGGATATTGTCTGAAGACTGGTAGACGTGGATGCTGCAACCCAGAGAGAACGGAGAGGCGTGAGATCCTGGATGGCTCAAAGGCAGCCGATGGGGGTGGTGTGGTGTGCTGGCATAGCACACAGTCTGCTAGTGAAATATAACTCCCTCGATCTAGACTCCCTCCACGGTGGCTCCGTGGAGTCAGCCAAGGTGATCTTCCACTTCCTCTAAAACAGTGTTCTCCAACCTTGGGTCCCCAGATGTTTTTGGCCTACAACTCCCAGCATGCCCCAGCCAGCCACGCTGGCTGGGGCATGCTGGGAGTTGTAGGCCAAAAACATCTGGGGACCCAAGGTTGGAGAACACTGCTCTAAAACAATGGCACTGATTTTCAATATTCTGCGGCTGATCCTTCCCTCTCTGTGTTAGAATGCCTTTGAACGTTCCGTGACCACACAGCAGGCCAGCCAGCGGCTAGGGGAGCTCGCAGAGAGCCACCTTTTAGCTTATTACATACAGGGGGCGGGGAGGGAAGCTGTTCCCACAGTGTCCTTAGGTCCTGAAGAGATTCCAAGGCACGGTTAACCTACCAGCCGTCCTCTGTCCCTAGCCACACGGAGCTCTGATAGGCCTCCGGGTCGATGCTCAGAAGGTCTTCCAGGCTGCCCCTGGTGAATGACCCTCGACTCGACCGCCTCATAGCCCGGCCGTCCATGGGGCTCTCGCTGTTCCTGTTCTGGGCGAAGGTGGGGGCGACGGGGAGGAAGCCAGCGGGATCTTGCTCCTCTTCCGAGCTGGTTGTCTCAGCCGTCGCATCTTTAGAGCTGGGGATCTCCTCATCTGGGAAGCGAGAGGTGACAGGAATGTACATGTGTCAAGCCGGCGCCTTCCAATCACAAATCTTGAGAGGAGCTGCGGGCTAATGTCCCTGGCTGGGTCTTTGTCGGACGTGTTAACATTCATTTATTAGCTTTGCAAATATACATAAAATACAGAGCACCACACTGGGTCTTGTCAGCCATTTTTTTCAGCTGACTATTTATCTGCCTTTGAACTGAGAAATCACTTGAATTTCAAACAAAAACATGATGTGTGCCTTAACATCTATTGCAATTTGATGTTAATTTGCAGTTAATCATGATCACCTTGTTAATCATTACATTCTTGGGTTAAAATCCTATTCTTGAACTTGTGAGCTAAATAAGCAAAAGTGGCTACTGAGTAAACCATCTCTGGGCATTTACAGCTTAGAAGAAATGTCTGTTTCTTTAGGGCACTAAAAGGTAACAATAACTTACTTTTGTGTTTCAGTATTTCTACCCTGACCTTCCCAACAACTTGCTCAAGGAAGCCAATGACACATCCCTAAAACCGTTTGTTAATACAATGCGCTCCTGGGAGATGCAGAGTTGGGTTTGGGAGATAGCCTGGTTCAAAAACCTGCTCGGCAAGGAAGGTCATGGGTGGGAAGGGGACTGTGGTTTTGGGCAAGTTGCTAGTCCTCAACGTAAGCGTATGAAGATTCCCAGAGGGACCGGCAAGGTTTTGCCTGGCCAACTCACTTCCGAAGCTGGAGGAGATGGTGGAATGGCTGGCCTGGCTCTGGAGGGTGCTGGAAGGACTCGGTGAGGACTCGTCGTCGGTATCGTCGCTGTCAAAGGGGACAAGTTCCCGATTGGCGCTGTCCATTGGCTCCGAGAGCTCCAGGGAAGACCCAGAAATGGAGATGTGCAAGCACTGCTGAGGCACAGACTCCTCCAGCGCCGTGTGAACCGGTTCTGAGGCCGGGCTGGCCAGGGACTCGGGCCGCTCCCTGGCACAGAGTGATGCAGGGAGAGAAAGAGAAACAGGTTAAGCGCGAGGCCGAGGCTGCACATCCAGCCACAAAACACCAACACCGGGAGGGCAAGTCTAGGAGAAGGCGGGAACGGGGGGAGGTTGGAAATCCATCGCTTTCAGGGCCCAGGACACTTAGAACCGAGCCGCGTAATTTGCAGAATCACACACGCGAGACGTATTCAAAGCCGCGAACGGAACAAGTGGCAGAAAAACTCAGCGGCGTGCGTAACTGACAGAATGTGGCCACGGTTCTTTTCCCGGCGGGCCCGGCTGCAGCCGGCTCGCTTCCTACCTGTACGTCCTCTTCAGGCCCGGCACCGAGGCGATGCAAAGGATCCTGGCGGAGCAGACGGCGATGCAGGCCTCCACGATGGGCTCCTTCCGGATGCTGAGCAGGCAGACCTGCCCGACGTAGCCGTCGCTGTTGCACACCCAGACCTCGTAGGCGTTCTCCGGGTTGCTGTGGCTGGGAGAGGCACAGGAGAACTGGCCGGGAGGCAAAGGACACAGGCGTTGCGTCAGAATTTCCCACGGAAAGGCCTTTGCCAGCACCAGCTGCATACGTCTGTAAGTACTTCCCTCACGGTGTGTAGTGAAAAACCTCCCCCAAGTTGGCGCTGCCCTCCAGACTTGTTGGACTACAGCTCCCACAACCCCCAGCCAGCATGGTCCTTGTTAATACCGTCCTATGGAAACAGTGGCAGGAAAACAAATGACGATTGCCGACTATGTGGATTTGATTTGCAAAGCTTGGACCTACTTGCATCCCGCTCCTCGTTTTCATGATGGGAATCGCCTTCAGAAACTCAGGATCCAGGCAGTTTTTGTTGGAAGCTGGTTATGGAAACAAACATACAAACTTGTTTACATACATACATACATACATGCGTGTATATGCTAAAATTTGGTTGTTCCCTGCCTCTGCAGCGATTGGTTAAGCTACTGTGATATCATGGAATGGTTACATAATTTTAATTGTCCATAGGATTGAGTTTCTGTAGTGGAAGCAAAAAGGTCAATTTGACTGGGATTAAAACCTTGCATCTTGTTCATCAACACTGAAGCTGCATCTGTTGAAGAGGGGAAAACAAACCGCAGCTATGCAACCTCCTGATGCACAAAGAGGCAGAGTCAAAACAGAATATGCTTTGGGGTGAACTTCTAGGGGGAGGACCCGAATAGAACAAGGAAGAGGCATTGCCAGTTAATCCTCCCTCTTTAGAGCCATCTCTAAAAGCCTAATTCTCATAAAGAGCAGATCAGGAGATAACTTTGTACCTGTACCAGTTCAGGCTGCAGGTGATGGGGTGGTCACATAACCGAATGCTTCCCCCTCCAAACCGCCCCACAATTTCTGCACATGGAAAAACTAGCAGGTCAGGGATAAGGGGTGTAGCCTAGCCTTTGCCTTGACATGCTAGTTTTCTGTGTGTGTGGATTTTTAGGGGGTGGGTGGGAGAAGCATTCAACCACGTGAGCACTCGTTTGTCTAGGGAAGCGTCGCACCTTGTGAGCTGATCTTGTGAACAAAATGAGCTACCTAATTTCTTCTTGGTGTCCTCGAAGGCTTGCTCGAAGCTATGGCGTGCATCCGGATTGGGGAACTCAAAGATGTAAGACTCGGTGCCATCGGCTTTGGTGGCGGTCAGCTCCATTTTGTTGGGCGGAAAGGACATGGTGAAGGACAGCGACTGCTTCTCGGCCAGCTCGCGGTGGATGGCAGCCATGAGGTCCTTGATGACATCATCCAGGTTCTGAGGATATGTGAAGAGGTACGCTGGCATTAGCAGAGGGGACGCCCCAGGTTTCAGGGACAGCGGGTGGTTTGCTGAAGAAACAGGGACCTTAAATCCCCACGTTTCTCAAACTGAGTGGTGGGAGCAAGGTCAGGCTGCGGCTGGAGCAGTGTTCTCCAACCTTGGGTCCCCAGATGTTTTTGGCCTACAGCTCCCAGCATGCCCCATCCAGCGTAGCTGGGGACCCAAGGTTGGAGAACACAGTTGGGGGGCTGCCACTGAGAAGGCCCTCTCCCTTGTTGCCATCCTCCAAGCCTCCCTCGGAGGTGGCACTCGGAGGAAGGCCGCAGATGTTGAGCATAGTGTCCGGGTAGATTTAAGTTGGGAGAGGCGCTCCGACAGGAATTGCGGTCCCAGGCCATATATCCAACAAAGCAACTACTAGACCAGTGTTCTCCAATTTGATCCCAGCAGGACTGCATGAGAGGGAATTCTGCCACGTGTGGCTTCTACTATCACTGCAGGATTGTGACCTGGCAACCTGAAGGAAACCATGAGGGCCAAGAAGTAAGGAGGCAGGAGGGGCTGTGTTTTAGTTTTACATATGCACTTGAATCAGCCAATTCTTGGGATGCTAATAATGCTTGGGATGGCTAATAATGCTAATAATTCTTGGGATGCTAATAATTCTTGGGATGCTAATAATTCTTGGGATGCTAATAATGATAGTGATAATTCCCCTTTACTCAGCACTGGTCAGGCCTCATCTTGAGTACTGAGTCCAGTTCTGGGCACCACACTTTCAGAAGGACGTAGACAAACTGGAGAGGGTTCAGAGGAGGGCAACAAGGATGATGAAGGGACTGGAAACGAAGGCCCTGTGACTGAGGAGAGACTGAAAGAACTGGGCATGTTTAGCCTGCAGAAGAGGGGACTGAGAGGGGAGATATGATCGCACTCTTCCAGTACTTGAAGGGATGTCACACAGAGGAGGGCCAGGATCTCTTCTCGATCATCCCAGTTTGCAGGAGACGGAATCATGGGCTCAAGTTACAGGAACCCAGATTCCACCTAAACATCAGGAAAAATTTCCTGACTGTCAGAGCAATAAGACAATGGAACCAACTACCTAGGGAGGCATTCCAACTCTGGAGGCATTCAAGGTGCAGCTGGACAATCATCTGTCAGGGATGCTTTGACCTGGATTCCTGCGTTGAGCAGGGGGTTGGACTCGATGGCCTTGTAGGCCCCTTCCAACTCTACTTTTCTATGATTCTATGCAAGTTTCTGGTCCATGTTCTATAGCAGAGACACCCTAGGCCTTGTTATCTGAGGGAACACCTTTGCCCATCCGAGCCAGACGGAGCCTTACGATTGGCACTGGGGCTCTGCACTCAAGCTCACCTTTAACAGGGATGTCGCCGAAACACAAAATTAGTTGGTTTGTAAAACAGATCTAGTAGGTTTGTAATTCCTGACTGTGTACTGAGTCGAGACTTCGATCCAATTAACTTTTACTTTTTTTTGGTAATAATTTATCTTTTCGGTGCCTGTGTAGTTTGCATGACTAAACTTTGCCATTTTTGCACATGTTCAGATGTTGGTTGCTGTAACCCTTTACTTTCTGAAGGGAACGAAAAAGTCCCGTTTGCAATGAACACAATTGGAATGATTCTATTTAACCTCTTTGCCAAATAAACCAACCAGTTTAAACCTTAAGCCACTGCTGCCACCTTTATGTTGCTGAATGACAGTAAAAAAAGCAAACGTGAAAACTACCGATCAGAAAAGGGTACACCAAAATGTATGACATTGTATGTATAGGTTCGGAAAACAATGCCATATTATGCATGGCATGTTCCCAACATGCACTTTGGTCATACACATGTGCAAAAATTCAGAGAGATATTTGAATTCTCAAAACAACACATAACTTTTGTCTGAATGTATAACGCTGGATTTGTAACTCCTTAGTGATTGTAGGGTACCCGGGACTAGGCCTTTATGTTGGTGGCACCCTAGTTGTGGAATTCTCTCTTCAAGGGGAGTTGTCTTCCTGCTTTGAGATGGGGGCTGATTTAAAAAAAATAATCCCACAAGGCATTTTATGGCTTGTGCTGAATGGGGTACATCTCCCCCTGAAGGACCAGGTCCGCAGCTTGGGGTCATTCTAGACTCCCAGCTGTCCATGGAGGCTCAGGTGGCAGCTGTGAGCCGGGCAGCGCTGTATCAACTCCATCTGATACGGCAGCTGCGCCCCTACCTTCCTAATCATCTGCTCCCATCAGTGGTTCATGCCTTGGTCTCCTCTCGCCTAGACTACTGTAATGCGCTCTACGTGGGGTTACCCTGGAAGACGGTTCGGAAGCTTCAGCTGGTCCAGAACGCGGCGGCTCGCCTGATTAAGGGCAGCCGCCGGCATGATCACATCACGCCAGTGCTTAAGGAGTTGCACTGGCTACCAGATGCTTGCCAAGCCGAATTCAAGGTGTTGGTTTTGACCTTTAAAACCCTACACGGCTCCGGCCCAGTTTATCTCAAGGAGTGCCTCCAGCAACATCAAGTAGGCCGCTCAACAAGATCTGCCACGGACGGCCTTCTCCTTATCCCATCAGCCAGAGCAGCCAGGCTGGTGGGGACTAGGAAGAGGGCCTTCTCTGTGGTGGCCCCCACGTTATGGAACTCCCCCTCCGTAGTGACCTCCGCCATGCCCCCTCCGTGATGAGCTTCCGCCGTGCATTAAAAACATGGTATTTCAGGCGGGAATATGGGGTGGGTTAGGATTTTAAAAGAATTTTTTATACTGTTTTAATTATCATATTTTATTGTATTGTTTTAATTGTACCTCGCCCAGGGTGGCCGGGTGGCCGGCCAGATGGGCGATTAATATAATAAATAAATATGGCTGATTTATTGTGGGATTAATTAGATAACTGGTGTTCTGCTGGCTTTAAGGCTCCCATATATCTGTACTTCCCTGACCCTTTGATGGGATCACTCTCACCTGATGGGGAAAGCTGAGGGTCTCGGAAAGCTTGCTGACTTGGCCGAGGGTGCTGAGGTCTTCATCCAAGCGGCTGATGGCCTTCTGGATGCTCTCACGGTTGGTGGACTGAGAGGCCCCTGTAGCCAGACAGAAATCACACAACACGTAACACGGGAGTGTATCAGATGAAGGGGCTGTTGGCATAGAGATCTGGGCTAGCAACATTTTGCAATATTCACTAAATTTTGACTTGCTTTAAAAAGTTTGTATTTTTCTTACAATTCGGGGGTTTAAAACATACAATACCTAAGACAAGAACAGCTAGAACGATCCCCCAAAAACTATCAGCTGGCACATGTTACTATAGCCATCGTATCAGTTCTATAGACGACACCCGTCCCGGTTTGGTTCCTGAGCTACCAGCTGCCAAGCCTGATTTAGGAAAAACTCAGTTTAAGGCTTTAAGCTGGGTTCGAGGTGGGAGACAAAGCCCGATTCTAAACGTTGTGGCCACTTCACTCCTGACTGACGATTGTTCGAGGCACCTGGCACAGCCACAGCGACAACAACAAACCTTTCACAATGTCCACATCTTCCAGGGGCAATTTCCAGAGCAATTTGTACTTGCTGGCTGTGTCTATCACGCTGGCTGCTGTGTAACTGGAAAGAAAATTACACACGTAAAAACGGAGGCATTCTACACGGCAATACCGAATGGGACCACTAAGCGGCCTTGTTGGCATATTTTTATTCTGGCTCCCCGCTCCCTTTCCTTTTGTATCTTATTTCTCTTTCTTCTCTTGTCATGTGAAATCGTAAGCAGGCCTGTCCCCGGTTTTAATTTTTGTACAGTTCCTAGATTTCTGAGGGGCTTCATAAATAATATAGATCTGCCCGCCAGCTTTACTTCCTTGGTAGGACTGGCCTTTTGTTCTGCTGCATTTTGGGGTGGTGGCATCCTGCACCTATGCCAGCTAGGTAAGAAGCTGTCCAGATGGGGTAGCAGTACAACAGCTCACCAGGGGATCGGATGGAGCACTTTCTCACCGGAACATCTTTAGGTGAAGATGCCAGGGACCAACACTGTAACCTGAGTCATTCAAAGCTTGCACTCCAACAATGAGTCAACGACAGCTCAGGTGCAATTAGGGATCGCAGCCTTGTGGGAGGTATTTGTGTGCACAAAAGGCAGTTGTGGAAGGGAGTAGATTTCATAGATCATAGAGTTGGAAGGAGCCTACAAGGCTATCGAGTCCAACCCCCTGCTCAATGAAGGAAACTAGAGGGGTCCCCCATCCAAGTAATAACCAGGCCTGACCCTGCTTAGCTTTCCACGCTCAGACAAGCTCACAAGTCCATTGTTTTGCACAGGCCTCCTCTGTGGGAGGGAGGTTACACCTCTGCTCTTGGGAGTCGCCGTTGGCTGCAAACATCTGAGTGTGCAAAGTGTGGGTATAAAAACCATCTATAACCCAATGATGAAGCAGGAGGTTAGGTACACCCCTGCTCTCCACCTCCACATCTACGGTAATCACTCCTGTGCCGACATCAAGGAGGGAACGTCAGAGGTGAGGCTGGAGTTGATTAGAAATCTTTTGCCTTGGTACTTTCTCCCCTTCAAGGCACAATCCTGTGCACGTTTAGACAGAGAAAAGGCCTACAACTCCCAGCATGCCCCAGCTGGCTGGGGCATGCTGGGGGTTGTAGGCCTTTTTTTCTGTCTAAACGTGCATAGGATGTGTGCCCGAAGTTGATTCAGAAAAGCGCCAGCAGCAAGCAGGCAGCAGGAGTCACCATGGTCCAACGAGGACAGCTATAGACAGGAGCACATCTTCCCAACTTCCCAAGGGAACTGCAGAGACAAGTCGTGGGCCTCTGCCTCCCCCACCGACAGACCACGGTTCTGGCATGCACAACAGTTAACCTCTGGGATTTATGGTCACTGTACGTTGTGATGGCCACTGCCACAGGCATTCCAGCTTCCCTCAACCTGGTGCCCTCTAGATGTGTTGGGACTATAACTCCCAGAACCCCACCCGGTCAGCTAAACTGTCTGGGGGATTCTGGGAGTTGTAGTCTAACACATCTGGAGGGCACCAGGTTTGGCTATTAGCCATGATGGCTAGGAATGGAACCTCTGTGTCCCAAGGCACTGCACCGCTTGTTTGATCAGATGCTGGGGATAAACAGAATGGCTGTAGCCATCATGCCTGGTTTGTGAGCCTTCCTGGGCCTTCTGTCTGGCCACTGTTGAACAGAGGAAGTTGGAATGCCGGTCTGATCTAGCAAAGCCATTTATAGTGCCCATCCATCGAATCTTATGGTGAACAGAAGCTGCAATTCCATCCAGTCACTGTAATTGCCCCAGTCTGGCTTCTGGTAGATATACCATCTTTGTAATCATGAAGTCCGTGCAAGGGTGTGTGTGTGTGTGTGTGTGTGTGTGTGTGTGTGTGTGTGTGTGAAGTCCTGCCACCTCGAGCCTCTCCCCTCCACCCCAACTCTCAGTGGGCTTTGGGATTGTTCACTTACAGGCTCATGGAACTTCGCCGCAGAGACCCCGACTTGCGTTTCAGAGTTGTGCAAACCAGCAGGTCTGTGAAGAGGAACAGAGAGCGGTCCTTCTTGCCACCCACGGCCTTCTGCAACAAGATACAGGAACAATCAGGTGATATCTACCCAGGTAGCGATTGCTGGGCTGAGAGCATGCAAGACCAAGCGTATCTCTATCGTCTGTCAGAATGGGAGGGCATCCAATTCTTCCTTGTAGAGAATAAAGTTCTTCGTAAGTTCAAATGGCTTTAGAGGGTCCAGGGGTTAAGAATGGCATGATCATAAGCAATTCTCTGCTGACCAAGTCGGCTCTTACGTATGCAAACTCATGCTACGATGAATGAGTTATTTACGGAGCTACAAGAATCCTTTACTGGTTTTTCCTGCAACTGACTTAAGAAGGCAGTTCTTCGAAACAGGGCTGCAGAACCCCCGGCCCTCAGGCTCCGAAGTCTGGTCGCAGAGCCTCCTGGGGTTCCTCCAGGGAGCAAGGCTTGGCTACTAAGCCCTGCCCCTTGGAGAAATCCCCCTTGGATAGGGGTACTCTGAGCACCTGTTGGAAATGTCAACAACAAGAAGGAACTTTTTACCATATGTGCTGGACCTGTAAGAAAGCCAAAAAATTCTGGATATCAATCGACTTATTACGTAATTCAGAAAATCCTAAAGACTAATTTACAGTTGTAACCAGAATGGTTCCTTCTGGGGAATGATGGACAATCAAATGGAAAGAAGCCATGGAACTTTACTTTTATATATGATAACGGCAGCGAGATTACTGTATGCGCAGAAATGGAAATGTCCAACTTTACCTTCAGTAGAAGGATGGTGAAGATGTTGGAGTTAGCGGAGATTGCTAAACTTACGGCATTAATTAGAGAAAAGTCAACATTTAGGTTTACAGTTGAGTGGAAACCTCTAACAGACTTTTTGCAAGGATTAGAAAATAATGATCTGTTTATTTGTGGGTTTCATGAATAGGAACAAAAATTTGGGTTAATGGAAAAAAGAGTGCTTTATTTGTAACTATAGAGCAAGAGGTTTTTTGTTTTTTTTACTTAAGCTTTGTTGTGGAGAAAATCAGAAGTCCACTTGATGTTTTGTCTGTTGTTATATGTATTTGTAGTGTAGTTTTCTTTGGGGGTTTTTTCTTTTAACAATAAAAATATAAATAAAAAAAGAGAGAAATCCCCCCTTGGAGGGAATTCCTGCTGTCATCTCTACTCTTCCCAGCACCGGCTGAGTCACTTTGCGCGGGGTGCGGTGTCCATGTGGGCTCCAGGCGCGGCGCAAAGCCAGGAAGAATCTAGAGGGTGTGGCAGATGGAGAGGAGAGAAACACCAGTGGACAAGGCGAGCTGCAGCACCTGGCACTACTGGGCAGCTGCCAGGGATGTTGAAGAGTCCTTGGTCTCGAGTCACGAGTCGAGTCACGAGTCTTTGGACCCGAGTCTCGAGTCCGAGTCCGAGTCCTTGGTCCAAAATGGTGACTCACAAGTCCCGAGTCACGAGTCACTCTCAAAACTAACTCCACGAGTCCCTATTAAAATCAATGGGGTTTTCCCCCAACAAAATAAGGCTACTTCAGATGTGTGGCTTAAATAAATTCTAGGCACAAGTGTGCCTTTTTATTTCAAAACTCTGCAACTGATTTTGACAAGAACAGACCAGGCGGACAAACCCAAAATAACCAGACAGGCAAAGGAGGCAGGGAACCCCAAAGCAGGCAGGCAGACACAGCCAAACCCAAAATGTCTGAAAGGTTGCATTTTAGGGAAATGATTTTAAAAAATAAAATCTTCGCTGGCGATCGCACTTCTCTCCACTCCTTCTGGCACAGCCCAGGGATGTTGAAGAGTCCTTTGTCTCGAGTCCCATTAAAAATGTTGGGACTCGAGTCCGAGTCGAGTCAGAGGGGGGACTCAGTCCGACTCACGAGTCGAGTCCTTGAGTCCGAGTCCCCATCCCTGGCAGCTGCTGGATTTCAGGGGGCCCACCAGGGTTGCTGTCCAGCCTGCTCACTCGGTCTCATGGCAATGGGCTTATCCGCAGCAGATGGGAAGTTCCCTGCCATTTTTATTTTCCCATAATGCCCTGGAGTTCCTGATACGGTGTCACTCCAGAACATCATGGGGAAATCAAAATGGCGGATGGCTTCTTTGCAGGCGTTGCCACCAGGTAAGGGTCAGGGGGGAGTGAATTAGGCAGTGGGCACCAGAGAGCACTTTAACCTCCCCCTAACCTGGACCTGGCCTTGCTAATGGAAAAAAGAGGACATCAGAACTGTATGGTACACTCTGGCCAGGGGTATGGAAGAATACCTAATACAAGAATTAGGGATTGCAATTGATTAAAATAGACTAAGGGCACAATCTTTTGCAAGTTTAGACAGGGGCATGCTGGGAGTTGCAGGCCTTTTTTTTCTGTCTAAACTTGCATAGGATTGTGCCTTAAATGAGATAACTGCGCAACTTAATAAGCAAAAACTGTGCAAGCAGCCAAGGCTGGGAATCATATGATGTGTTCTAGGCCTAGCATTCTAGCAACCATCACCCATGAAGGCCTCGGATTGGCAAGGGGCCAGCTCTTTTCTTCTGGTAGGTCTACTTTGCATTATGTAAGTTTCTACTTTGCTAATAAGACAATACAGTCATGCCTTGGATTGAGAGCATAATTCGTTCCGGAAATGTGCTTGTAATCCAAAACACTCTTATATCAAAACAAAATTCCCCCCAAAAAAATTTGTACAGAGATTTTTAATTTAAGCCATACTGCAGTACTTGTATTGCAAGATGTCGCTTGTATATCAAGTCAATTTTTTTAAAAAATAAGTATTTAAAAATTTGCTTGTCTTGAAAAAGGCTCTCAAACCAAGTTACTTGCAATCCAAGGTATTACTGTACAGGTGAGGTTAAATTGGCCAGCGCTGGACACCCGAGGGAAGACTGAGGCAGCTTGCTTAGGGCTGCCTAATGGGTTCATGGAGAGCCAGTGTGGCGTAGTGGTGAGAGTGTTGGACTGGGACTCGGGAAATCTGGGTTCTAGTCCCCACTCAGCCATGAAACTCACTGGGCGACTTTGGGCCAGTCACTGACTCTCAGCCTAACCTACCCCACAGGGCTGTTGTGAGAGCCAGTGTAGTGTAGTGGTGAGAGTGTTGGACTGGGACTCGGGAGACCCAGGTTCTAGTCCCCACTCGGCCATGAAGCTCACGGGGTGACTTCGGGCCAATCATGGACTCTCAGCCTAGGCTACCTCACAGGGTTGTTGTGAGGAGAAAATGGAGAGGAGGAGGACCACGTAAGCTACTTTGGGTCCCTTGCACGAGGAAAAAAGGCAAGATATAAATGTAATAATAATAATAATAATAATAATAATAATAATAATAATTTTAAAAGATGGCAGGGAGTACCTTAAAGACAGTCCACATCTCTCCCGCCTTCCTTTTTGAATAGGACAGGGGACCTACAGCCAAAGATCTGGCTGATTATTTAAAATCCAGATGCGCAAGTCAGCCCGGTCCTACCCCAACATCCCCCCCCCCGGTTCCCTTGCGCACAGACCTGCCTGTACCCAGGCCCAACGCAAGGCTTCTCCTCAGCCGCTTTCTCCTCGGCCCTCCTTCCCCCATCACCTTGCTCTCAGACCTGTACTTCCTCCACTCATCCTTCCCTCGAGAATCCACCTTTTGACTCCATACCCTTACGGTACTCCTTCTGGGGGCCCTTCCCAGCCTCCGGCTGCCTTGCCCCTCTCCCAGACAACAACGCACATCCTCTTCTGGTCCTCCGTGAAGGTGTGCACTTTGCCAAACTGCCCTTTCACTTGTCACAGAAATGGGACCGTTTGTCCACATTCTATAGCTGACCCTTCCCCCTACAGCAGTGTTCTCCAACCTCAGGTCCCCAGATGTTTTTGGCCTACAACTCCCAGCATGCCCCAGCCAGCTATGGGAGTTGTAGGCCAAAAACATCTGGGGACCTGAGGTTGGAGAACACTGCCCTACAGTATGCTGCAAACACGGCAGGTCAGGGCCACACTGCAGTGCCTCGCCCCCGCCCCGGCAATTTTGATTAGGAAAATAGCGTGTGGGGGACTAAACACCCACATCCCCCCCCACCGTGTGGATCAAATTGACAGCCTGCTCTGAGCGGGGAGATCCAGTCACAGATTTCTTGCATGATGTATAGTCCAATGCTCAGCCACTGTGCGCGCGGGTGCACACATGCGTCCAAGCAGACACCACAGTTCATTGCCCTGTTGTATAATTAAGGTAATAAACCTTGCTAACAACCACGGGGGATATAAAAATAAAGTAATCACGCTCAATTCTGCTGGAAATCCAGGTAATTAATAGGTAGGGGGATTACGGAGGTATTGCATATTTTAAAACGGGTGATTCTGCTAATCATTTTCAAACGTGGGCTGCAATTAATAGGACTTTTACTAGCCCCCATCCGTCACAACACAGAGGTAAAGGTTACGTCATCAGCAGTGGCAGGCAGGCAAATCCTCCATTCTGCATTTTCTGAATTTGGGCGTGTGACACGCCGGGTCAACTGAGCCATCATCGGTTGCTTGGAGAACTGAATTGCCGGCCCTTTTGCTGTAAGGTGACCGAGGACTGGAGGGAGGTAACCCCGGCCAAGCTAAAACGCCGGCGGCGTGAGCCAGAAGAGGGTCTTTTGTGCGAAAGCGGGCCTATTTATTTGGATCCCCCGGCTCCCCGGGTTGCCATGGAAACGCCTGGCAGCACACGCACGCTCGGCCGAGGGGGGGTGTTTCGATTTGTTATCTCCTCTTTAGCGCACCGGGAGCCGGCCAAATTGCTCGGAGGGCCACGTGGGACAGCCCACGGATGGCGGGGAGGGGGGAGGGATGGCGGGTCTCAAAGCGTCCCCCAGGGTGCGCGGGAGTGGGACCCAGGCGCCTCCTCTGCAGGCACGAGCAGCTCCGCTAGGCCCAGCGCTGCGCGGATGCCGTCACTGCGCGGGGGCGCCGAAGAAGCACAGAGCACTGTATCGGATGCAGGGTTTGGTGTCCTGAGCATCTCGGCTTTCGGGGTTGGGTTTGTTTTTGTTTTAAATAGCTGGTTTCTAGCTCTTCTTCATAGAATCATAGAAAAGTAGAGTTGGAAGGGGCCTACAAGGCCATCGAGTCCAACCCCCTGCTCAGTGCAGGAATCCAGGTCAAAGCATCCCCGACAGAGGGCTGTCCAGCTGCACCTTGAATGCCTCCAGAGTGGGAGAGCCCACCACCTCCCTAGGTAGTTGGTTCCACTGTCTTACTGCTCTGACAGTCAGGAAATTTTTCCTGATGTTCAGGTGGAATCTGGGTTCCTGTAACTTGAGCCCATTATTCTGTGTCCTGCAAACTGGGATGACCGAGAAGAGATCCTGGCCCTCCTCTGTGTGACATCCCTTCAAATACTGGAAGAGTGCGATCATATCTCCCCTCAGTCTCCTCTTCTGAAGGCTAAACATGCCCAGTTCTTTCAGTCTCTCCTCATAGGGCCTCGTTTCCAGTCCCTTTATCATCCTTGTTGCCCTCCTCTGAACCCTCTCCAGTTTGTCTATGTCCTTCTTAAAGTGAGTGCCCAGAACTGGACGCAGTACTCAAGATGAGGCCTAACCAGTGCCGAGTAAAGGGGAATTATCACTTCCCGCGAAGTGGGACAATGGGCTGAAGACCTCAAACGGGACAAACGTACGGCTGGATAAAACTTCCAGTGGTTGGGAGGCAGGGTTTCAGGGGCCCCGGGGAGGGGGGGAAAGATGCAAAATCATTAAACGGGCAGAATAAGTTAGGCAAAATAAGAGGAATTGTGCACTTTTGCTCAAATTGCATAACTGATAAGGATCGCAGAAGCTTTTCTCGGTCACATAGGCAGATAATTTTATTTCCTTTTTTTTTAAATTGTGGAGCCCTAAACACCCAAATTCAAAATACTTAGACATGGGAAACTGGTTGGTGCCAACCAGGGTTTGTTCACAAAGCACGGTATCAAACCGGTGTCTCATCCTGGTTTGATATCCTGCTTTGCGAACGAGCTCTGGTTTGCATACACAACAGTTTCCCATGTTTGGACAAAACAGGGAATATGCCGTTCGTTGCAAAACGTGAGTGGAATCTTCAGATTTCCTCGCTCGCATACGGACAGGTGGTGGCAGGGGAGACTGCATGAGCACGAAATACTGATGTCAAGCCCGCACTGTTGCTTCAGTTCCTTCTGGCTCTTACTGCCAGGAGGAATGCCAAGTGGCTAATACAGACGTTTATTTATTATATTTATATCCCACCTTTTTTCCTCTTGCAAGGAACCCAAGGCAGCATACATAATCCTCCTCCTCTCCATTTTATCCTCACAACAACCCTGTGAGGTAGGCGAGGCTGAGAGGCAGTGACTGGCCCAAAGTCACCCAGGGAGCTTCATGGATGAGCGGGGACTAGAACCCAGGTCTCCCGCATCCCAGTCCAACAACGTTACACGTCACTTCGGGTGCCTTTGGGCAAAAAAAACGACCTATAAATACTGTAATTAATGACCAGAATGTGAGACCCAGGGTTTGAGAAATTGGGTAGGAAAGCTTAACTGGGAACTCTAGTGATTGCTCCAGCTGGTTAAAAATTGATTTTTTAACCATGGGTGGAGGGCAGGGAATATAAAGCGGGGAGGAACGGGGCGTGTGATCTTATGTCTCACTTCCTGTCTCTTAACCGCGGTTAAGAGGCCACAGTGGTTTCACCCTGAAATGAAACCATGGGAAGGAAAACCCATCTTTTAAGTTTCTCACTCTATCTGGCACAAGGAGGAGGCAGCTGGCACCTCTGCAGGGGGTTGGGCATTGGTATATCCTCTAATTTCAGATCTTAGTTAATCAGCAGCTGTATTTAATCTGTGATCAAAGCTTCAGTTGATGGCACCACCCTACAAGCCGTGCAGAGGTGCCGGCTCTCTGCCCATTAAAACGACGGAGGCATGCAGTCTTAGCATGAAGAGCTCTTACCAGTTCCACCACCATCTCCTGCCGCAAGAACCTCCGCAGCGGGGCCTGAAGCTGGGGAGACAAGAGATCAGACTGGTTCAAGAGGCCGCCAAATGCTCAGCTGGGATTGCAACCCAAATTTCAAAATCACTACAGTGCAGGTCTAAACGGGCCCCCAATATATCCTAACAGTGTGGTTCAGAGATCCCTGCCATTCGTGTAGCAAAACCTGTCCACGGCAGTTATTCTAGCCCAGGGCTCTCCAACCTTGGGTCCCCAGATGTTGCTGGCCTACAGTTCCCAGCATACCCAGCCAGCGTGGCTAATGGCAAGGGATTCTGGGAGCTGTAGTCCAGCAGCATCTGGGAACCCAAGGTTGGAGAGCCCTGTTCTAGCCAATCGTTTTTACTCAGGGAGGCTCTCAGCTATGCTGGCTGGGGCATGCTGGGAGTTGTAGACCTTTTTGCTGTCTAAACATGCATAGGATTGTGCCTTAAGCCAGTAAGAAATAAAAAAAAAAGTACTGTCGGAAGAAGGGTGCTGTTTCACTCATGTTCGCCTTGTGGGCTTCCCATTGGGGCAGCTGGTTGGCCACTGTGTGAACAGAATGCTGGACTAGATGGACCCTGGGTCTGACCCAGCAGGGCTCTTCTGATGTTCTTAAGTACAGATAATACATATAATCACATCTGCAAGTACACACACACACACACAGCGTACACACAAGTAGACTGGGCATCATACACTCTCAGACGGCTTAGAAAGAACCTACATCTTCCATTCCCTCTATATGGGATTCAATCTCTTGCAGTATCCGGGCATTCCTCTCCACCTCCTCAGCGCTCCTCATCCCTTTGTTGATCCTCTCAGCCACTTGCTTGATATTCCTCTGGGCTTCTATCAAGAACGGGTGATCGGGGTGGTCATCTGTGGTATGCTTCAGAAGGTCCTGGTGGGGGGGGACAAAGCAAGCAGTCGTTAGAGCGCGAGGGCTTCGTGCCAGGAACCGCAGACAATATGGTGGAGAGGATTCATAGAATCATAGAAAAGTAGAGTTGGAAGGGGCCTACGCAAGGGCCATCGAGTCCGACCCCCTGCTCAACGCAGGAATCCAGGTCAAAGCATCCCCGACAGATGGCTGTCCAGCCGCACCTTGAATGCCTCCAGAGTGGGAGAGCTCACCACCACCTCCCTAGGTAGTTGGTTCCATTGTCTTATTGCTCTGACAGTCAGGAATTTTTTCCTGATGTTTAGGTGGAATCTGGGTTCCTGTCACTTGAGCCCATGATTCCGTGTCCTGCAAACTGGGATGACCGAGAAGAGATCCTGGCCCTCCTCTGTGTGACATCCCTTCAAGTACTGGAAGAGTGCGATCATATCTCCCCTCAGTCTCCTCTTCTGCAGGCTAAACATGCCCAGTTCTTTCAGTCTCTCCTCATAGGGCCTTGTTTCCAGTCCCCTTATCATCCTTGTTGCCCTCCTCTGAACCCTCTCCAGTTTGTCTACGTCCTTCTTATTCACATGAATGTGAATACACTGCCACTAGACTAAGGGCTTCTCTACATGAGGCTTTTAACCCGCCAATTTACTGAGGGTTCTGCTTCTCTGGATTCTTTGCATGATTAAGATTGGCTCCTTTACACATGTTCCTCGGGGTTGTTTTCTTTCTCTGCCTTTCTATATGTTCCATTAGACAGCCACACGGTGGCGCTGTGGTATAGCGGAGTTGCGAAAATACACGAGCTTCTCATCCCGGTTCATCCCGCCATTTCCAGATAATACTAAACTTTCTCCACTCTAAAAAAAGCCCTGGAAATGCTTGGAAAGCACGGGCGAGGAGGCCCTGAAGGAGGATGAAGTCGTGTAAAGCACCCGCAAACCGCCATGAGGGAGGAATCATGAGCGCACAATAAGTGCCTTCTGTAGAGAAGCCCTAAATGCCCCGCAAATATATCCTAACAGTGGGATTCAGAGGTCCCTGCCATTCACGTAGCAAAAGCTGTCCACAGCAGCTATTCTAGTCAATGGTTTTTACTAAGAGAGGCTCTCTGAATTCACCCACATTTATTATTCCATTTATTAATAATAAATTGAGGCCCCAATCATGAATCAAAGCGGTGAGAATGCCACTGAAGGCTAAGATGCCATCTATCCCAACCCGCTGATGCAAGGCAGAACCACAGACACGGAAGAAAAAAAGGCAGCAGCACCAAGGATGAACAAAAAAGGGTTATTGGGTGACAGTTTATACAGTGAGCAGAATCACATGGTAAAGCTTTGCCTGAACTGTACCACTTTTGCCCACAGATGGGCAATCACATAGTGGAATGCTCTCTCTCACACACCAACACGCACCAATAATGCCCTGCACACAGAAAACTAGCATGTTTTGAGGCATGGTTCAGCCTATCCTTTCCCCTGACATACTACTTTGGGGTATTTATTATTTATGTATATTTATGCCCTGCAATTTACTTATTTATTTACAGAATTTTTACCCCGTTCTTCAGCCAAAAAGGCTCCCAGAGCGGTTTGCAAAGATTAATACCGGTAGTAGGGGAGTCCCTGCTCTCGGGCTTACAATCTAAAAGACATGACACCAAAGGAAAAGGGATTGAGAAGGAGGAGGAAAGAAGCAAGTGTTTTATCCTCCTTTTTGGTGATTCACAATTGGCGACCCGAATTCCAGTGGTGGGCTGGACTGAAGGCGATAGAGGTGAGGCCAAAATACCAGCATATTTTAACATAAAGCTCTTCCTGCCAGTGATTAGGCCTTAGGAGAGGCATTTCTTTCGACCTTTTAGAATGGGGGAAAGTCTGCATAAAAGCCAGGATCATTTGGCTTTTGATCCAATGATGATTAGTGGTCGGGGGGGGGGGGAAGGAGACAGGGCCAACTGGGGAGCTCTGGAGGGCCGGATCTGGGCCCCTGGCCCTGAGTTTCTGCACCCTTGTCCTGAAGGCTGATTCACAGATTGCATGTTTACTTGGATATGTCACCGCTGGGCGAGTTATGATCATCTAATATTTTTCAAGGGCCTCAAAAACCTTGAGCTCTTGTACAAAAAGACACAACAAAAACAAGGCACTGCCTGACAATCTAAAGATGCGAGTCCCAACTCTGTGTGTGTGTGTGTGTGTGTGTGTGTGTGTCGTCAATCTAAAAGCCCCGTGCCTGTGGCCAAGCTTTCTCTGAGTTGGCTGTACCACTTCAGACTGTGGGGTGGGGCTCGCCGGATTGGATACTGAATGAAGGAGGGTGGTGAGCAGGGCCTTTTCTGTGGCAGCACCCAGACATGCATATTCTTCCCCTCATGCCGACCTTTGGCTCCCTCTTTTTTCTCCTTTCAGCAAGTTATAACAATTTTTATTTCCTTGAGCCTTTGAAGAGGGGGGAGGAGAAAGCCTTGGGGACTGTTTTGTGTTCTGCAATGCATATGTCCACGCGTTATGTTTTCATCACCTTAAATCAGGGCTCTCCAACCTTGGGTCCCCAGATGTTGCTGGCCCACAGCATGGCTAATGGCAAGGGATTCTGGGAGCTGTAGTCCAGCAGCATCTGGGGACCCAAGGTTGGAGAGCCCTGCCCTAAATGGTTTTGAGCCAACTTGTATATATCTGTAGAATATATCCTCAATTTGCATGTTTAGACAGAAAAAAAGGCCTACAACTCCCAGCATGCCCCAGCCAGCTATGCATATCAAACGTTACATCTGGAGAAAAACAGGCTGCCTGACTTCTAAAAGCTGGAGTGGACAGTTTTTGATGCGAGGCAGCGATGCCAAGCAGCAAATTTCCCTTGCAGCTACATTTGATGAGCGACATGTCCCCTCGAAGGAGGCCTGTAGGCAAACATGCGTACAGCGCTGCCTAGAACTGAGGACGGCCTCGGCTCCATTTAGCTTCCCATGGCAGGGCGAAATGCCCCCTACAGAGGTTTTGGACTACAATCCCCACAATCCCTGGCCATCGCCCATGCCAGCTGGGACTTACGGGAGCTGCAGTCCAACACCAGGTAGGGGAAGGAGGCTGGCGGGTCCAATCTCAGTGGGGCTGTGTATCTGCTCCAAACTTTTAAGGTGGGCTGCTGAACCCCCCCACCCCCAAAATAGGTTCGGAACCGTGGATAGCTCCTTAAAAGTTGGGACTAAAATCCGGAGCGGATACACAGCCCCGCTGGCATTGGCGCCACCAGCCGCCGCTGGGGAAGGTTATTATATTTTGACTGCCAGGGGCTCTCCAAGGTCTCTGGCTAGCCTCTTCCCCAGCCCTTCTACCTGAAATGGATTCATCCAAGGACCGTCTGCGTGCCAAGCAGGTGCTCCATCAGAGCTACAGCTGCCATCTTGAGTATTCTGGCAGCTCAATCCATCTTCTGTGCACCGTTAAGAGCCTGCCTGCCTGCCTTCTGTCAGTCCCAGAAGGGCCCACACACCGATCCTTGCGCTCAGCGGTGCCAGGGGAAACGGGTAAACCCCCCCCAAGCTCTCTGGAAGCAGAAGGAATGCGGCGTTGGGTGACGGAGCCGCCTGCGTCTTCTCTATTACCGCCTCTTGGGCTATTCATCACGGGAAAAGCAAATAAAACTGGCTGGTTAATTGGCCAGCGGAACAACACAGCTCCTGGATAATTGGTGGTAATTTAGTGCCAACTGGTGTGGTAAACGCGGACATCCATCAGCGAGGGCTGCCGAGGATTCGGGGCGGGTGGGCTGCTCGTTCCGACAGGGTTATTTGTGGATGTCGGCGGCACAGCCAGAAAGGCAGACTTGCGGGGCATCTCGCAAGCTGGCGGGAGCCCGCCTTTCCCCTCCCATCACCTGTGTTATCGGGAAGCCCACCTAACGTCTGCTACTGAACGCGAGGGCTCCTGCCAGAAAGAAGCGGCTCTGCCTTTCGTCAGTCCGCTCTGCAGTGCTCCCCCTCTCTTTCTGCTTTAGCCTCACCATTCTGGGAAATTCTCTCTTGCTCTCTTCCTAAACAAACGTGTCTGGACGGAAACTTCCTCCTCCTCCTCCTCCTCCTCCTCCTCCTCCTCCTCCTCCTCCTCCTCCTCCCAGGCTGATTCTCCCAGCTCCGGAAAATTTGGGTTTGGGAAACAGGAGGAAGCTGCAAAATCCTGAGTCGGACCCTTGGTCCATCTACCCCAGTGTTGTCGGCACTGACCGGCAGCAACGGCTCTCCAGGGTTTCAGGCGGGAGTTTTTCCTAGCCCTACTTGGAGATGCCAGGAATTGAACCTGGGCCCTCCTGCATGCAAAGGAAGTGGTCTGCCACTGAGCTCTAGGGCCCTTCCCCTCCGTTCTAAAGAGGGTTCTTCGCGAGGGACTTGGGGAACGTCTGTGTGTTGCCTCAAGTGTCAGGAATTTGGTGAATGCTGTCATGTATTTAAAATATTTCTAGGCCGCCTTTAAGGGCAAAAGCCCTCCAAAGGCATCAATAGAAAATGATATAAAACTGGAGGAAGAACTGACCTGGTCCAGATGCAAAACCGGACATTGTCCAGGACAGGAGAAGGCGGTGGGACGGCCGGGCTGATCTGAACCCGTGAAGCAGAGTTACCGCCTTGTCTCTTGCTTTCTGCTGGCCCTGCTGTGGTGCTGTTTGCGACTGCCCAACAGACCAACATGTCGCAACCGAAACTTTCCCCATCACTTCTCCCCAGGTCAGGAAAACGTTCCACCTGCTACACCTCTGCACCTTTAGGATGCTGTTAAGAGACCTGCGGCCCGCAGGCAGCCCCCCCTGACACCCCCCAGCCACTAGCGTAAAGAACGCCACTGCCCCAAAAAAGACAGCAACACATTGCTAACGGCAGTAGCAAAGCTTGGGGGGGGGGGTTTACCCGTTTCCCCTGGCACCGCTGAGCGCAAGGATCGGTGTGTGTGGGCCCTTCTGGGACTGACAGAAGGCAGGCAGGCAGGCTCTTAACGGTGCACAGAAGATGGATTGAGCCGCCAGAATACTCAAGATGGCAGCTGTAGCTCCGTGATGGAGCACCTGCTTGGCACGCAAACGGTCGGGGCACGGGAGCAAGGAGGGGGCTGTCTTCTCCCTTCCTTGTGACCCCCAAAGCAGCGCTCAGGTCGGGGTGGCAGGGGTGGGGAGCGGGCTGCGGCCCCTCCCTCCTTTCCAGCAGCGACCATGATGGCACCTGGATCACTGTTTTACCATCGCGAATGCTAGCAACAGAGAAGCAATGCTCGGGTCAGGATGTGTGGGGTGGGGCAGGCACCGCTGCCTCCTCCCCCCCCCCCAGTGACCCTGAAGCAGCCCACCTGTGGGCCCCATTGTGCCTGTGGAGGGGTCGCCAACGTGGGGCCTGTAGGCACCTATTTATTTTTATTTATTTTTTAATTTTCTGTTTTTTTTAAGATATGCACATGGATTTGTATGAAATGCACGCAACTTTCTGGCGCTTATACATAGGCTTCAACAGAAGCAGATCAAATGTCCAAATAGGTATCCGTTTGAAGTTGGCGTCCACAGGCCACACCCGTTCATATATCGAAAGCGTTACAGGGTCCTCAATCCACTGCATTATAGGAGGTGAGTGTTTATCCTTCCAGTTTTGTAAATATCAGCCTTTTAGCTGTCAAAAGGGCGCGGAGAATCCTTTTACCCTTCCACTGTTCATTTCCAGGAAGCAGCTAAATGATTTAAAAGAGCGCGTACATCCGTGAATATTAAAGACTGTTCCAGTACAAAATTTATCTGTGTAAATAACCTCCCCCAGAAACAAAGCAACTACTAGACCAGTGTTCTCCAACCTTGGGTTCCCCAGATGTTTTTGGCCTACAACTCCCAGCATGCCCCAGCCAGCATAGCTGGCTGGGGCATGCTGGGAGTTGTAGGCCAAAAACATCTGGGGACCCAAGGTTGGAGAACACTGGTCTAGACACTGCCAAAACATATGTTTAAAAGAAGCATTAGCTGGCCTGCGCCGCCAGCAATTAGTCGAATTAGATAATCCTTCATTAAGGAGACGTTGCGGTGTCCAATATACACGAAACGAAAGTTTTGTTGAATAAGATGCAGCCTAAGATCCACAGATGCGACAGGTAGATGCCAAAGTGGCGATCCACTGATGAGGCATTTTGTGGCGGTGCCCACCGTAGGTTCTGCAATTCCCAAATGTACGCATGGGTCCAAAAAGGCTGGGGACCCCCTGAGGCACAGGAGGAGCAGTGCCAGAGCAAAAGTTGGCAACCTTGGTTAAGAATATCTGAGGCAGGCCTAAAAACAGGGGGGGAAATGATAGTATTCCCAGTCCCTTCAGATGGTTGTTATGCAAAGAAGCGTCTTGCAGACTTAAAGGGTTGGTATTTCAGCCCTGCAGCTGTTGGCCCCAACACTGGAAAAATCAGCCCCATGGGGGAAGGTAACTGATACCTCTCACCCTCGCTAGGCACACAACACCAAAGCGCTGGCTGGTTTGTCAAAACAAACAACGAAATAAATAAAATCTACTTGACTCAATTCACTGCGAAGGTCCTCCCTCGCATGTCTTGTTCCGGCTGTACATAGGACATAAAAATAGATTCTACACACACGGGCTGCCGTGAGCTCATTCCACTTGCCAACCACGAGCAAGAGGAACAAGGGCAAGTCAAAGGAGAGGGTCTGGGTGGAGTTCCTCATTTTCATAGAATCATAGAATCATAGAAAAGTAGAGTTGGAAGGGGCCTACAAGGCCATCGAGTCCAACCCCCTGCTCAATGCAGGAATCCAGGTCAAAGCATCTCTGACAGATGGCCGTCCAGCTGCACCTTGAATGCCTCCAGAGTGGGAGAGCCCACGACCTCCCTAGGTAGTTGATTCCATTGTCTTATTGCTCTGACAGTCAGGAAATTTTTCCTGATGTTTAGGTGGAATCTAGGTTCCTGTAACTTGAGCCCATTATTCCGTGTCCTGCAAACTGGGATGAACGAGAAGAGATCTTTGCCCTCCTCTGTGTGACATCCCTTCAAATACTGGAAGAGTGCGATCATATCTCCCCTCAGTCTCCTCTTCTGAAGGCTAAACATGCCCAGTTCTTTCAGTCTCTCCTCATAGGGCCTTGTTTCCAGCCCCTTTATCATCCTTGTTGCCCTCCTCTGAACCCTCTCCAGTTTGTCTATGTCCTTCTAATTTTAATCTGCAAGCACCCGGCAACGACAGAGGCACAATTCGGTTAGGGCAAACACAAAGCCCCGACGCTCATCAAGGCATGGGCACACAAGGCATTTGTGGGTATGCCAAAGAGCACGGCAGAGAAGAAACAAGCAGCGGCCACAGGCCTAAGGGCTGGATCACACATGCATGCGCACTCTCTCAGTAGCTGAATGTGCCGTCACAGGCCCAACACCACAGGCAGATTGTCCGTGTTACCCAATGCTGCCTGAAACGCGATATTCCCAGTGGAGTCAGTTCATAGTAGAGGCAGCTTTGGTGTGTGTGTGTGTGTGTGTGTGTACACGCACGCATGCATGCATGCGCAAACATATACACTTTTAAGTTTTTTTTAAAAAGTTGAAAGACGTATCAATTTTGTTTTTCTTACTTTCTTCCACGACGGAACTCAAGGCAGCGTCCGTAGGACTCCCACGTGGACCCAGTGAATCCAGTGGGCATCACGGCTTTCGTGCCGCCGTTAACAGTGTAAAAGCAACGATGCCGCCTGCTTCTTGGCGGAGTGGAGCTGCACAACCCGTGTGTCCTGGGGCCGCATGCAGCCCATGGGCCACGGTTTATGCACCCCTGGCCCTAAAGGTCGGACAATCTTCTTGTCAAGGATGCTTTGGGAATAGTGGGAGAGGGAATAGAAGACTTGCTGGAAAATGGATGGATTCCTTTCAACTCTATAATGGCCAGCGCACACAGAAGTGTCACATGTAGAAGCCACTTCATTTAAAACACACACACACACACACACACCAACCAATAAGTTTCTAGCCCTTAATACTACCTTCCTAAGCATGCCTCACTAGGAGTTAAAGTTCCACTGATTTCACAGGGACTTGTGTCTGAATAATATGTTTGAATATACATATTATGTCTGAATAGGTACAATATTGTGTCTGAATATATGGCCTGGGACCGCAATTCCTGTCAGAGCGCCTCTCCCAACTTAAATCTACCCGGACACTACGCTCAACATCTGAGGCCTTCCTCCGAGTGCCACCAGTCTGAGGGAGCCTTGGAGGGTGGCAACAAGGGAGAGGGCCTTCTCAGTGGCGGCCCCCCAACTGTGGAATGATCTCCCCGCTGAGGCCTGCCCCTGCTATCCTTTCGGCGCCAGGTGAAGGCTGCCCTCTAGGCCGAGGCATTTAATGGCATCTAATGGCTCTTAATGGCATATGGGGGGCTTATGTCAGCTCTTTCTCTCTTAACAGGTCTAGTTGTATTAAACTTTTGTTTTTGTTGGTCAAACTGTTTTAAACTCTGTTCAAATTTTGTATTGAGATTATATGCTGTTTTTATTGTATTTGTATTTTGTATGGTATTGTACTGGAAGAATTGTTGTTAACTGCCCAGAGAGCTTCAGCTATTGGGCAGTATAGAAAGGAAATGGATGATGATGATGATGATGATGATGATGATGATGATGATGATGATGATGATGCTTGTGGCTCACGCTGGCTCAGCTTGTCTGAGCGTGGAAAGCTAAGCAGGGTCCAGCCTGGTTATTACTTGGATGGGAGACCCCTCCTCTAGTTTCCTGCATTGAGCAGGGGGTTGGACTCCATAGCCTTGTAGGCCTCCTTCCAACTCTATCCTATGAAATCTATGATGGTGATGTAACAGGTTGAAGACTGGACTGCTCACATGGCAAACCATTCAGCACCAGCAGCTCGCCATGCAGGCGGAGGGATTCCCGCCAGGCCTTTGCAAGCCTCGCTTGGCAAAGAACGCCGACAGTCAGCAGCAGAAGCCCAAAATATTACGTAAGTCTCTTCCTCTCCTTTCCTGGGCTTCTGCAAACCAGGCTGCCGTACAGGCATGGCATGCTGAAGTCCTCCTTTGGATTGTGCGGATCAAGGCCCTCTGACAAAGAAGTGTCCCCTCCCTCTGGGCGACGGTGGTCTCGGTGCCCCCGACCAGAGAGAGCAATGGCTCCTTCCCAGAATCGGATCCTGGCCCATTGCTCTGACTCAGCCATGTGAAGTATCCGAGGAATGCAGCATGCCAGAATAGCAAGCTGTCACTGCAGCCCACTATCCGGGACCCAGGCGGCAGAACAGTTGGGAGAACTGAATGGGAACACGCCCCACCCCCACCCCGCTGGAAAGTTCCCCGCATGCCAAGTCCCACTGAAATGTGGGGGCTGCGCACGAACGCAGCACTGCTCTGGCACATCTTACACTCATTTCAGTGGGGTTTGCTCAAGAGGCCTTCCTTGAGCGAGAATGTAACTGCCTCCTCTCTGCAGGAAACATTTTTCCGAGCATTCATTTAAATTGGGCCCGCGGGCTATTTCCAGCCCACCTGGGGTCTTATTCCAGGGCCCCCCCGGGTTTCCCCAGATGGCCACGCCCCCTCTCCACCCCTTCCCCCCTCCTGTTTGGCGATTTCCTGGCATTTTATGCTAAAAGGTTGTAATGCCTCTCCTAAAGCTTAGTTACTAGCAGTAAGAATTTTATGCTAAAATATGCTGATATTTTTGATCCTGCCCACCGAATTGGGCCCTCGGGCTGGAAGAAGTTCAAGACCCCTGTTTTACATGATTCTGTCTAAGGAGGATGAGAAACACAGATCCAAAATAACTAGGAGGGTGACTTAGTAGCACAGCCAGGGTGGAGCGTCTCCCACAATTCTCTGTGATAGAGTGCAAAATTTAGCATCCTGAGAATATGAGCTTTCATTTTTAGAAAGGCGACAAGTTCCCAGGCCTTAATGCTGCTACGTATTTATTACATCTAGAGCCCTTCCTTCCTCCAAAGAACTCAGGAGTGAATAATAAAATAATCCCATTTTAAGAACATAAGAGCCATACTGGATCAGACCAAGAGTCCATCTAGTCCAGCAATCTGTTCAGGCTATGGCCAACCAGCTCCCTGTGGAAACCCACAAGTAGGACATGAGTGCAGTAGCACCCTCCCGCCCATGTTCCCCAGAAATTGGTGTACCTAGGCATACTGCCTCTGATATTGGAGGTGGCATATAGCCATCAGGACTAGTAGCCACTGATAGCCTTCTCCTCCATGAATGTGTCCAAACCCCCTTCAAAGCCATCCAAATTGGTGGCCATCACTACATCTTGTGGAAGAGAATTCCATACTTTAACTATGCACTGTGTTAAGAAGTCCTTCCTTCTACCTGTCTTGAGTCTTCCACCAATCTGCTTCATAGGATGACCCCACTGGGCTCTAGTATTATAAGAGAGGGAGAAAAATGTCTCCCTGTCCACTTTCTCGGCACCATGCATAATTCCGGTCACCTTTATCACGTCTCCCCTTACTCACCTTTTTTCTAAGCAAAAGAATCCCAGCTGCTGTAACCTTTCCTCACAGGGGAGTTGCTCCGGCCCCTGGATCATTTGGGTTGCTCTTTTCTGCACTTTTACCAACTCTACAATATCCTTTTTCAGGTGCGGTGACCAGAACTGTACACAGCATTCCAACTGTGGTCACACCATAGATTCATATAAGGGGAGTGTGATATCGGCAGTTTTATTTTCCATTCCTTTCCTAATGATGCCTAACATAGAATTTGCCTTTTTCACCGCTGCCGCACACTGGGTTTACATTTTAATTGAACTGTTCACACAACCCCAAGATCTCTTGGTCAGCCGCTGCTAGCTCAGATCCTGTCAGCTTATACGTGAAGCTGGGATTTTTATGTCCCAAGGGGCATCGCCTTACAGTTGTTTACACTGAACCACATTTGCCATTTTGATGCCTATCCTCCCAGTTTGGAGAGACCCTTTTAGAGCTCTTCGCAGTTCCTTTTGGTTTTAACCACCCTAAATAGTTTGGTGTCATCAGCAAACCTGGCCCACCTCACTGCCCACTCTTAATTCCAGATCATTTATGCTTTTATCTTCCCAATAACCCTGTGAGGTTGAACAGAATGACAGAGAGAGACTCAAACAAGGTCATCCAGTGAGAGTGGCATGGTTGTGTGGAAACAGAAATACAGGTCTCCACAGTACAAGCTGAAAACCCGCTTTACAACACTGATTTATCCATCATCCAATTTATACTCCACATTTCTTTCCCAATGGAAACTTCAGCCATCTAACAGCATAAAAACAGTAAGAAACTTACAATAAGGGTGCAATCCCATAGAGGTTGAGACAGGAAAAAGTCCTACAACTCCCAGCATGCCCCAGCCAGCATGGCTGGCTGGGACATGCTGGGAGTTGCAGGACTTTTTTTTCTGTTGGGCCTAAATCTCATAAAAATGGGTAAGTTGACAGAGGCGTAAAACTACACGGCCAGGCCGAGTGGAACGATACTGCTCTTCCACACCTCTGACTCACTTCAGCGGGGCTTGCACAGGATTGCGCCCTGCCCTGAACAACACAGAACGGTCAATCCACTTTGGCTCACCTTGACCAGAAGTTCGTACCGCGGGATCCGCTGTACCGGCTTGATCATTAGGTCGGACAGTGCCTGCTTTTCTTTGTTTTCCCTCATGCTATGCTGGAGGAAAGAGAAACAGGAGGAGACCAAGATGTAAAACCATGCCCACGTCATGCCCCAGCTGTGAGCTATGCTGGCTGGGGCATGCTGGGAATTGTAGCCCTTTTTTTCTGTCTAAACTTGCATAGGGTGGCACCTTTAATGTGCTGCTCTTATGCTGATCAGCATATGACAAAAGAAGTGGGACACACACACACAATTTTAATTTGCCTAGAAGAGCAAAACCTTGGCCAATCCTGCAGGGGTCTGAATATCAAGTGGAGCTGAGGTTTGCTGAATTTCGGGCGATCAGGCAGGCAAGCAGGCATTAGGGCTCCGAAACCATAGCCTGTTGGTTAAAGGAAGGCCTGAGCTAAGTTACCACTTACTTTTACAAGCCAAGGAGAAGGGAGAGGAAATCATGTCCTACCTCCAGAAACTTCATAAACGCAGGCTTCGCCTCCTTGGCGATCCTCACGGCATCCTTGGCGTTGAGAAAGTTATCGATGTAGGCGGAGTAAATATTCACCAGGTTGTCCTTGGAAAACTGGAGGAAGGAGGGAAAGGCTTAATAAGTCATGCAATTCCAAGGGATGCCATACAGAAGAGAACTGGAAGTTACGACAGCACCAAGAGCCGTGTCACATTCAGTTTAGGCACCTGGAAATTGTAATTTATAAACCAAGTAAACAGAAGGGCTTGAGTTCATTGATTATTTCTTCAGGTTTTTATCTCCCACTCAGAAGACTTTATACAAATAACCCCAGGAACGGTTAATACAAAGCTTCCCCCACCCCTTTTTTTTAAGGCATGCAGTGTATTAAGACAAAATTCCACAATGCCAAAACCAAATTAGCTTAGCACTATATAAAATTGAGAGCCAGTGTGGCGTAGTGGTCTGGGTGTTGGACTAGGACTTGGGAGATCCGGGTTCTAGTTCCCACTCGGCTGCGAAGCTCACTGGGTGACTTTGGGCCAGTCGCTGACTCTCAGCCTAAGCTACCTCACAGGGTTGTTGTGAGGATAACATGGAGAGGAGGAGGACTGTGTAAGCTGTCTTGGGTTCCTTGCAGGAAAAAAGGCGGGGTATAAATATAATAAATAAATAAATAAATAAAATCCATTCTCACTCTCCAGCCTACGTCCTTATTAAGGATAAAATGGAGAGGATGACACACACACCCCAACTGGGCATGCTGGGAGTTGTAGGCTGGCTGGGACATGTTGGGAGTTGTAGGACTTTCTTCTGTCTAAACATGCATAGGATTGCACCCTAAATGATTAATTAATTGATTAAGCTTGCATAAATTTGCAGCAACAGAAAAAGCAATAGTTCTGGAGCAACAAGTATACTTTGTTTTTTGGTGTGTGTGTGTGTGTTTAAACATATATAGCACACATTTTAGAAGTAGATGTTGGCTTTGAAGAGGCATCTCTCCCATGTGAGAGAAAAGGTAGAATCTCTTTTTTAATATGGTGTTTGCTGCTGGCAATTTTGATAAGTCCCATCATCATCATCATCATCATCATCATCATCATCATCATCATCATCATCATCATCAATAATAATAATAATTATTATAATTTTAAAATCTTACATGATTAATTGGGGGCACATTTTAGTTGTTTCAAGGCATGTAACTGATTCATCTAACCAATTCATATTTATTTATTTAAGTGTTTTCATCCAGCTCCTCAGCCAAAAAGGCTCCCTGAGCAAAATAAGCTCCCTGCCTGCAGGCTTACAATCTAGAAAGACACACCACAGGAGGAAAAAGGGACAGGAAAGGAAGAGGAAAAAATTAAGCTGTTTTTCAGCAGGGCTGCCGGAACAGCCCTCTCATCTCCTTTGGTACAGGCTGTTGGAAGGGCAGTTGCAGCCTTAATTATTATTACCTTCAAGATCACACATATCTGATTGCATGAAAATCCACATCCACCAAATCTTTTGAATTAAATAGTACAATTTCTGGATATCAAGTGGATATTCTGAATATTGTTTGCCTTCTAACGAGAGCTTTCCTGGGTTGGGTGCCCTGCAGGGCTTACTCTGAGCTGCATCTTAGCATCAGAATTGGCTTTTAAAGGCAGGATTTAGCCGCAGCCAGCAGGATCCTTGGGCAAGTGCGCAGAGTGCATTTCCCACATCAATGAGTAATCCCAGCTTCTCCTCCCACATATGGAATTAGGGGACAGGATTTCCAGATGAGAGGATTAGGGTTTCCAGTCATGCTTGAGGGCCAGTGTGGCCTAGTGGTGAGAGTGCTGGACTGGGACTCGGGAGACCCGGGTTCTAGTCCCCACTCGGCCATGAAGCTCCCTGGGTGACTTTGGGCCAGTCACAGACTCTCAGCCTCACCTACCTCACAGGGTTGTTGTGAGGATAAAATGGAGAGGAGCAGGAGGAGGATTATGTAAGCTGCCTTGAGTTCCTTATTTATTTTATTATTTATTTATTATATGTATACCCCACCTTTTTTTCCTGCAAGGAACCCAAGGCGGCTTACATAATCCTCCTCCTCCTCCTCCTCCTCCTCCTCCTCCTCCTCCTCCTCCTCCTCTCCATTTTATCCTTACAACAACCCTGTGAGGTAGGTGAGGCTGAGAGTCAGTGACTGGCCCAAAGTCACCCAGTGAGCTTCATGGCTGAGCGGGGACTAGAACCCGGATCTCCTTGCAGGAAAAAAGGCGGGGCATGTATAAACAAACAAACAAACAAACAAATAAATAAGCAAGCCCAATTACAGGTATTTGCATGTTCATCTGCGGGGGTGGTTGGGCGGGGGATCATGAAAGAAATAGGGTTGAAAAGAAAGGCAGCAACCCAAAACATACCTCCTTGGAAGGAAGCCCCACTTAAAGCAATGGGCCTTACTTCTGAGTAAACATGTCAGGATCGGAAAATGGGTCTCCGCATCCTCTGTGAAAACAGCCTGATGCGACTTGCCTGGGTAATGACTAGAAAATACCCCCAGACGTGCTCGTAAAGGTGTGAGCGATATCGAAGGCACCAGGTGGGAAGCGAACGGTTCCAAAGCCTGTCTGTTCATCATGGAAGCAGATCACGGCACCGCTGCGCTGGCAGAGACTGCTGGTCCCGCCCACTGCGGGACCATCCTGCCCGGATCCACCCACGCAACCCAAGGCCGCAGGGACTGTGCTCTAGCCCCGAGCCATGCCTCCGTCTCCTTCCTTTGGGGAAGCAGCGGGGCGAGAGCATCTTTGCTGTAACAGTCCTCCTCGGCACCTTTTGCCGGATCACCTCATTCGGCAGCCCTGAAAAAGCCTTCACCGTCCAATTGCCGCTGAAGCTGAGTGGGGCCCTTCCTACAGAGAGCTTGGGGGGGGCGGGGGGGCTGTGCACATCTCGGAGGGATGCGGAGGGCCGTAGAGGGGGAATTATGTAACAAAACAGCCTGACGGTGCCACAGGGCTCGCTGCCAACTTCGCACCTACCACGAGGACGTGGCTTGCATACTGAGTGTCTCCTGCAGAGGTCTTCTTTCGTCGCCGTTTGTTGTTTTTCTCCCAGGGTCCCTGTTTTCAAGCGGCAGCATCTGTTCCGTGCCCTTTCCAAGAAAAGAACTTTCAAGGGAAAAAGGACTAGCGAGGCGGAGAGAGCGAGGGCAGGCTGGTGGATTGCTTGGGGCTGATGGGGATTTATTAGAGTACAGGAAGGCAGCCATCTCTCTCCAGGCTCTTGGAGTCAAACCAAAACCGCCCTCTCGGCTTGGAAATCAAAACCTAGATCATCTCCCTGGCAAGCATGGTCTCGATGGGAGGCTGCACTAAGCCTCGGGCAGGACCTGCGTGCGACCTGCGTGCGTCCACGACTGTGACACGTGCTGCAGGATTGAGCATCTGGAGAATCGCGACTTCCGTGTTTAAGTTTCTAGCCCTTTGTGGTTTTCGAAGGCTGAATGGCCACACAATAGGCTGAGCATCCACAAGGGGGCTAGCGAGCGATTACAGGAAATCCCGCACACATTTTGACCCACTGCATCCCCCAGTGAGATCCCCTCTCTGACTCTGTTTCCTTGTAGAATAATTATGACAGGACATAAGAAGATCACTGAACTTCTAGCAACCAGAACGGATGGAAAGGTTAAGGGAGAAGGGGCCACGCCAAGTTTGTTCCTGCAAAGGGCAATGGGGGCTGGCTGGTGTCTTGGCATCATTCATGTGACAAGTTATACACTGGGACAACAACTCCCCAGCTTTTCCCTGAGAGACTGAAGACTCTTAATTATTCGCCTGGATAGAAGTCAGAACATGTGGTATGTAAACCTGGAAAGCAACATTTTAATCTCAAATAATAGTTCCTTGATAGTGGGCTATTTGATAGGAATTATTGGGTTGGGTGTGGGAAGGCTTAGGGCAGTGTTCTCCAACCTTGGGTCCCCAGATGTTTTTGGCCTACAACTCCCAGCATGCCCCAGCCAGCTATGCTGGCTGGGGCATGCTGGGAGTTGTAGGCCAAAAACATCTGCGGACCCAAGGTTGGAGAACACTGGCTTAGGGGTACCCACAAGGGCAAAAGCCAAAAACTGTGGCAGATAAGAACATCAGAAGAGCCCTGCTGGATGAGACCAAGGGTCCATCTAGTCTAGCATTCTGTTCACACAGTGGCCAGTCAGCTGCCCATGGAATCCCACAAGCAGGACATGAATGCAATAGTACCATCCCACCCATGTTCCTCAGCGACATATTGCCTCTGGTACTGGAGGTACCATATAGCTACTGGTAATCAGGACTAGTAGCCACCAATGGCCTTCTCCTCCAGGAATTTGTCCAACCCCCTTTTAAATCTCTCCAAATTGGTGGCCATCACCACCATCTTCTGGAAGTGAATTCCATAGCAGATCAGCCACCCCAGAAGACCACAAGACGAAGGGGATATACCCGCGACAGCCCAGAGGTGAGTATCAGGCGCGAGTGTGAGATTCTCCGGAGGGATCTAGTTGCAGAATTGTATTAATTTACAGGATGTATAGATCGTTCTACATCCAATAAAATTTCCACGCGGTGAACAATAAAAAAGGGGGGAAAGTATCAAAATACAACGTTTGACTGGTTCACTGGGGAAGACTCGTGTAAATAAAAATGTCTTTCGTGGGTGCCAAAAACGGAACACTGTTGGTGCCTGCTTGACATCAACAGGCAGGGAGTTCCACAGAGAGGAAGCCTGCACACTACAGGCCCTGTTCCAAGTGAACTCCAAACGGGCTGCAGGTCCATGTAGAACCACCAGGAGTGCCTCATCTGATGACCTCAGTGACTGGGCAGGCTGGTACGGGAGAAGGCGCTCTCTCAGATCTCCTGGTCCCAAGTTGCTCAGGGCTTTATCTCACGACAGCAGGGATGCCGGAGGGGTCACGGGACGACTGTGGCTTGCGCTGTGCTATTTAGAGCAGTGATGCAGAATCTCTGGCTCGCTGGGCATCTCAATCTGGCCTGTGCCGCCTTCATAGAATCATAGAAAAGTAGAGTTGGAAGGGGCCTACCAGGCCATCGAGTCCAGCCCCCCGCTCAATGCAGGAATCCAGGTCAAAGCATCCCCGACAGAGGGCCGTCCAGCTGCACCTTGAATGCCTCCAGAGTGGGAGAGCCCACCACCTCCCTAGGTCGTTGGTTCCATTGTCTTATCGCTCTGACAGTCAGGAAATTTTTCCTGATGTTTAGGTGGAATCTGGGTTCCTGTAACTTGAGCACATTATTCCGTGTCCTGCAAACTGGGATGATCGAGAAGAGATCCTGGCCCTCCTGTGTGCGACAACCCTTCAAGTACTGGAAGAGTGCGATCATATCTCCCCTCAGTCTCCTCTTCTGAAGGCTAAACATGCCCAGGTCTTTCAGTCTCTCCTCATAGGGCCTGGTTTCCAGTCCCTTTATCATCCTTGTTGCCCTCCTCTGAACCCTCTCCAGTTTGCCTATGACGTCCTTCTGAAAGTGTGGTGCCCAGAACTGGACGCAGTACTCAAGATGAGGCCTAACCAGTGCCGAGTAAAGGGGAATTATCACTTCCCGCGATTTGGAAGCTATACTTCTATTAATGCAGCCCAAAATAGCACTTGCCTTCTTTGCAGCCACATCGCATTGCTGGCTTTGTGATCTACCGCCTTGTGGGATTCCTCCAGGGGGCGGGGATTAGGCTCCAAGCCACACCCCCTGGAGGAAACCCTTCAGAAGGCATCCCGGCTGCTATCTCTCATCCCTGCAGCGGGGGTGTCAGGCAACCTTAGCTATCGCTGTACTGGGAGGAGGCCCATGCCGCATTCCAGAAGAAAGAAAGAAAGAAAGAAAGGAGAGGGTGGTGATACCAGCGGACAGGGCCATGCCCCTGACGTGATCTGGCCCACAGGGTGCGGGGGCAATCCAGCCCCCGACCCTAAACCAGTTCTGTGCTCCTGATTTAGCGAGTGGGGATGGTTAGAGACCAGGGGGAGGACAACAGTGGCGGAACTAAGAGCAGGGAGAAAGGAAGGTTCAGTAATCCTGATCAGACTTCCTCCATCATCTAGCATGGCATGCAGGTAGGGAACTGCAGGAAGAGGGGAACAAGGATAGAGTGAACCCATTTCCCTCTGTTCAGAAATCCAGTGGGTGCAGGCTTAGAAGAAGTGCCCCTGCTACAGTGTGCCTTCTTGATCCCATAAACAGATCCGGTCTTAAAAGATGTGCCCCGCCCCCGCGATTACGGAACGCGCTCCCCAGAGAGGTCTGCCTGGTGCCAGCATTGTCACCCTTTTGTGCTGCCAGGTCAAGACCTTCCTGTACTGCTCCCAGGCAGCTGACAGCATACAACAGGGTTTTTATACCGGGTTCTGAGATTTCATATTGTCGATTGTTGAAATTGGGTATATTTCCTTATGTTAATGGGTTTTTTAAAAAAATATTACCGTAAATCACTAGACTGTATTTTTAAGGTTTTAACTTTGTAAACTGCCCAGAGCTTTGGCTGTGAAATGAAATGACACAGAAGCCAGATTTCACCTATGGCAGTGATGGCGAACCTATGGCACGCGTGCCACAGCTGGCACGCAGGGACCTCTCTGTGGGCACTCGAGCCATTGGTCGCCAGATCACCAAAAGACCATCCCCTTCTGCATTCAGCGTCGGGTTTCCATAGGAACTCCTCTCCACTCATTCCTCGATGGCCTCCACAGGCAGGCACACTCCAACATCTCCACCCCCAGAAGCGGACTGTTCCTTCTAACTGTACAGACAGCTCAGAAGCACAGTGCGTGCGCACGCCCGAATCTTTGCGCGCCCGGTGGAGAGCCATGCCCTGAGACAGAGCGGGGCGCGATTAGCTAGTGCCCCCTCCTCCTTCCTGCCAAATTTAAGGCACTTTGAAATACCAATAAGTTGGTTTTGTGTTGCAGTTTGGGCACTCGGGCTCAAAAAGGTTCGCCATCACTGACCTATGGGCTGAGGGTTGCCAACCTCTACTCCGCTGTCCTTACGGAGGCCTGGGAAATTCACATTCTCTGTTCAAAGTCTTCTGCGTTGCGATGCTCCGGGTAAGTTCCCCCTTCCCCAGCTCCCTTTCCCTCCTCCCATCTCTGCCCTTCCTCGTCGTCGGAAGCTGGCCAGTGTGTTTTGCAGCACGTGCCACGTTGCAGGGCAGTACTTACCGACTGTACCAGGACGTCTCCCACTTTCTGCTTGTCGTGCCAGTTCTCCATGCACTCAGAGATCTGCTCCAGGAACTCCTCGTGATGCTCCAACAGCTCGGGGATCTGATCAAAGATCTCGTCCACCAGAGAAGGGTCACAGAGGACGGAGTTTTCCGGCAGTTTCAGGGGCTTCATATAACCCTGCAAGAAGGGAGTGGACGAAAGTAAACAAAAGGGGGGTTTAGTAACACAGGAAGCTGCGCAGTATTGTATCCTGACTGGCGGCGGCAGCTCTCCCAGATCCCAGGCAGAGAAAGGTATTTCCCATCACCTACTACCTGATCCTATTAACCGAAGATGCCGGGCAATACACCTGGGACCTTTTACAGGCGAAGAAGAGGAACTCCCAGAGCTATGAGCAAAACAGAACTAGGCTAAGGGTTACCATCAGGACTTGAACTAAGACGGTTGGGATGTATATGCTGCAGAAGGACACAAGGTAGCCCAATCTATGTTATTTATTTTTATTTTATTTATTGTATTTATACCGCACCTTTTTTCCTGCGAGGAACCCCAGGCGGCTTACATAATCCTCCTCCTCCTCCTCTCCATTTTATCCTCACAACAACCCTGTGAGGTAGGTTAGGCAGAGAGTCAGTGACTGGCCCAAAGTCACCCAGTGAGTTTCATGGCCGAGCGGGGACTAGAACCCGGACCTCCCGAGTCCCAGTCCAACACTCTAACCACTACGCCACACTGGCAGGGTTTGGCAACCCATGTGGTGATAACCAGTTTCTTTCAATAACCAGGCTGCGCATAAGGGGGAAAACTCTGCTTCGTCCTAATCAGTATAGGACCGACTCCTTTTCCATATCCTCCAACGAAGATTGCCAGGCCTCCTTCCAGACAGGCAAAGAAGATGGAGGGGTGAGTGGGTTGAATTTTAAATACTGATTTGAAATAACCAGCTGCACCCCTATTAATTTTCCAGTATTACAATAGCATTAGCATGGGGTGGGTGGGAAGAAAGACAGCTTCTAACAGGATTGCTAACTGGCCAAATAAAAACCACCTGCCCCAATCCTGTGCCTTGAACTGCAGCTTGACCTGCAGAAATGAGCAGGTGGCAATACTTCTCTCCATGCCATGAAAAAGTTCCACCTGCTGATTCCCGCAGGCCAGCTGCTGCTAAAGGCAGCACCACCAGCATGGGCTGGTCCCAATAAATAAATAAACCCGCAACCCTGACTTTAAAGCTGGGGAAATTCTTAAAAAACACACCTCTGCGATAAAAGCTGGCAAAACCTGGGCAGGTTCATGCATGGGTATTTCTCATTTGCTGATTACAGCTAGGGATGTATTAGAGATTTGTTTTTCAGATTTGGTTTTTGATCAGGCTTTACCCAGTTTGCACTTTCCGGACAGAACACGGACTCGAACTCAATCTGCAGTCGAAGTCTGTACATTTCTGAGCTTGCCATGTGACTTGTGTACCCCCCCAAAAAAGGCATTCAACAGCATGTGTAGATGTGAAAAATGAAAGAAAAATGTGGACACTTTTGGAACATTTATTCATTTATTTATTATATTTACACCCCGCCTTTTTTCCTGAAAGGAACCCAAGGTGGCGTACATCATCTTCCTGTTCCTCTCCATGCACACAAACATGCTTTGATCAACGGGAAAAGAATATGCACATTTCAAAGAGGTGCACAAATCGATGCGCACGTCTGGAAAAAGAAGCACAAAAAGATGCCCGGATTTTCATGCGAAAAGAAAAAAAACACAACAAAGCTCATAATCTGATACAGACTCCAGTCGGAAAGAGCTGTGAGATGGAATTCGGAGAACTACAGCAAGCTCGGGTCTCGCTGGTTCACACATCGCTAGGCTCACAGCGTCAAGGTGATGGCTTTGCATGTGTGAAATGAGCCCCAACAGATCTTATAGACTAGCCTTACCCAAACTGGTGCCCCTCCAGATGTGGTGGACTACAACTCCCATAATCCCAGCCAGAATGGGAGTTGTAGTTCAACACATCTGGGGGGCAACCAGGTTGGGGAAGCTGTTCCTGGACAGAAAATCCATGTTGCCTCACTCTCTTCTCAGCCACATCACCCGTTCAGTTGCCACTCATCATCGGTTCGGAGGTTCTGCGCTGCTGAATACCAGTTGCTGGAGAGTAACAATGGGAAAAGACTCTCGCCCTCTAGTCCCGTTTGTGGGCTCCCCAGAGGCATCTCTTTGGCCAACTGTGGGAAACGGGACGCTGAACTAGCTGGGCCCTTGGTCTGATCCCACAGGGATCCTCTATCCTTATCAAGCACTTGCTAAGAGTGGAAAACCGCTGCGAGATATCAAGCCATGCACAGACACAAGTGTACCGATTCAACAACCTTGCCTGGATGTACAGTACATGCCTTGGATTGAGAGCATAATTCGTTCCGGAAACGTGCTTGTAATCCAAAACACTCTTATATCAAAACGAAATCCCGCCCCCCAAAAATGTGTACAGAGATTTTTAATTTAAGCCGTACTACAGTACTTGTATTGCAAGACGTCGCTTGTCTATCAAGTTTTTTAAAAATTAAATAAATATTTAAAAAATTGCTTGTCTTGCAAAACGCTCTCAAACCAAGTTACTTGCAATCCAAGGTATTACTGTAATGCAAAACTATGGGTTAGACTAGTTACAGGCGTGAGCCCAGGGCTCGTCAGCTCTCCCCTCTCCTCCGTCACAACCCTGAGATCAGAAGTTTTCAACTCCATTTTTAACTAACCACAGTTTATCGTTACGTCCAAAGCCAGAAAAACAGTGGTCAGTCTTAACTATGGTTTATTGAAACAAGCCAGTAACAAAGGGAGGGGGGCACTGCGTGAGCCCAAGGCTCATGCAAGTAACGCCAAACAACAGTTTAGCGTTATGTCCAACAGCACACCCATGTCTGGGCTGCTCCTGCTTCAGGTTTGCAACCTTCCCGAAGTGGAAAAAATGGACAGTGTCTTGTAGGCATTTAAAAAGCCAAGAGACATGTCCTCTGCCATTTTCTGGGATTCATGAGTGTGTTTTCTCTTTCTCTCTCCTCTTCCAAGGATGGCACATGTGTGAATAAGTCAAGAGCCTTTCCAGGAATTTCACTGTGCTGAATTAAAGGTTTCTAAATTCTCATTAACTTCTCTGTCCTTCAAGTGAACAAAGCTGCTGAAGCTCTCTCAGCTTTGTGGAGGGATGGACCGGCTGCCTTTGTCCCTTTCAATTAACGTCTCATTGTTCTCTGGTTAAAAACTGGAGAGAGGAGTCCAGCTTAGCTGTGCAGCCCCTGGCAGCATCAAAAGTTATCTCTGACTCCCCTGCGGTGTGGCTTTCCCTGGAGCAGCAACGGAATCCTGTGTAAACTTGATTTGGAGCGCATCGGACCAAAGTCCAAATGTTCAGAACTGGGATCAGACTTCTAAGAGCGAAAGCACGACCCTTCCAATTCTCTCTGTCCCCTCCGCAGAAGCTCTGCTCCATGCCCTGATCGTCTCTTGCCTTGACTACTGAAATCTCCTCTTCCCTGGTCTTCCACCACAGTCTCTCCTTGGTCCCCTCGTGTCGACCCTGCACAAGCCGCTTGTCTTTATCTTCAAAGCCCTCCTTTTATAGCCTTGTGCCGAATCTCTCTCTGCTCTCACATCCTTGGCTGTGACTTTTGCTTCTCCAGCTCCACCACCCTCCACAGTCTGAAGGGCTCCTGCTCACTCAGAAAAACTCTGCCCTTATTTCATAGATTTCGTAGATCATAGAGTTGGAAGGAGCCTACAAGGCCATCGAGTCCAACCCCCTGCTCAATGCAGGAAACTAGAGGAGGGGTCTCCCATTTATTTATTTATTATATTTATACCCCGCCTTTTTTCCTGCAAGGAACCCAAGGCAGCTTACATAATCCTCCTCCTCCTCTCCGTTTTTATCCTCACAACAACCCTGTGAGGTAGGTTTAGGCTGAGAGTCAGTGACTGGCCCAAAGTCACTCAGTGAGTTTCATGGCCAAGTGGGGACTAGAACCCGGATCTCCTGAGTCCCAGTCCAACACTCTAATGTAATAATAACCATCCAAGTAATAACCAGGCTTGACCCTGCTTAGCTTTCCACGCTCAGGCAAGCTGAGCCAGCATAAGCCACCTTTGTCCCTTGTTGTCCCTTATGTCAGAAGGTCCTTCCAGAATATCTCCATAGTGCCACGCCACCTCCCTTTCATGAGTTCTTTGTGTGGTCTTGGCTGGCTGGGAAATGCTGGGAGTCGTGGGCCTTCCCCCCCGCCCCCCGTCTAAACATGCATAGGATTGCACCCACGGCGACATAAATACAGGCCCAATGACATATTGCTGAAAATATTGTCCCTTCGCAGGCATTTTGCTCCCTTGCCCCACCCACTTCTCTGGCAGCTGAAATGCCCACGGGTCTCCTTCCTTTGGGTGTGTTCTCTGGTTCCCATGGCAACTACACCCATTCCCAGAGTTCATTGCTTTGGGGCATGCTCAGAAGTGCGCGAAGCCAGCTGCTGACATCATAGCACTGGCAAGTCCAATTCTGAGATGCCCCCCCCCGCCACCGCACCGAGTGGGCATTTATTCCCCCAAATGTATTTTTTAGCCGTTCTGTGGGGCTGCAACGGCCCTGAGTCGAGCGCCTTTGCCCAGAGAAAGCACCTCATTGGACTACCCAAGCTTGGCGTTGACTTTGAAACAGATGACAATAACTATGTGTTCACGGGTTAAGCGTGGTACAAATAGAGACTAAGGGTGCAATCCTTTGCACGTTTAGACAGAAAAAAGTCCTACAACTCCCAGCATGCCCCCAGCCAGCCTACAACTCCCAGCATGCCCCAGCCAGCCTACAACTCCCAGCCTCCACCAACCAGCTTTGCTGGCTGGGGAATGCTGGGAGTTGTAGGACTTCCCCCCCCCCGTCTACACGTGCATAGGATTGCACCCTAAATAGCTTTAGACTTTCCACATAGGAAAGGTCTCCAGCAGCTCTCTTATAATTTTGGCTGCTCTTCTGCACACCTTTCCCATCTCTTTGATGTGGTTTTGGAGATGGGGCAGACCAGAATTTTACATGATGCCGTCTTGTTACTAAGCCCCCCCCCCCAAAGTTACCAGCCTGCAAAATAAAAATAAAATAAATCACTCACCAGCCTTTAACTCATATGAGGGCCCTCTCTTATGTGTAAAAAGCAAGGTAATATATTTTTGCAGGCTAGAAGCACAGCGGGATGGCAAGAGAGAAACAAAACGCTCCATTTCTCCTTTGCCAGTTCACTCTGTCCCTCCTTCATCTAGAGGGAATTTCACACACTCGACTGCATGGAATTTCTGGTTGCCAACGGCAACCAGGTGAGAGGTTTAGCAGAAGGCTGACAATGATATTCCAAAGGCGGACGCACCGTGCACTTCTAAAACCCCCCAACCATTTAGATACTAGCTGCTTTATTTTCAATCCCTTCCCTAATTTCCCCAAGCATGGAATTTGCCTTTTTCACAGCTGCCGCACCAAGTTAATGTTTTCATTAAGCTATCCACCATCATGGCCCTCAAGATCGCTTTCCTGGTTTGTCACTGCCAGTTCAGACACTGGGACGTGATTTGAAGCGCTCCCGGGAACAGAGAGCCAGCGGAGAACGAAAGGGGAACCAAGGTGATGCAAGGTCAAGGCAAGGAAGAGAACAGCTAGAACAAGCGGGAGAATATAGAACAGATCTACGGGGAAGGAAATGAGAGTCTGGAAGAGCACAGAGGCGTGCACTGCAGCGGCCGAGAGACGAGAAAGAGCATGAAATAAAAAAAATCCTCTGGGCACAGCTGGGGTGGGTGGGAAGGACCAGTAGCTGGAGGACCAAAAGACAGGGAAGACAGGAGGAATCGCTACAGCTCAGTGTGGCGTAGTGGTGAGAGTGTCGGACTGGGACTCGGGAGATCCGGGTTCTAGTCCCCGCTCGGCCATGAAGCTCACTGGGTGACTTTGGGCCAGTCACTGACTCTCAGCCTAGCCTACCTCACAGGGTTGTTGTGAGGATAAAACGGAGAGGAGGAGGAGGAGGAGGAGGAGGAGGAGGAGGAGGAGGAGGAGGAGGAGGAGGATTATGTAAGCTGCCTTGGGTTCCTTGCGGGAAAAAAGGCGGGGTATAAATATAATAATTTAATTAATTAAATAAATAATAATAATAATAATAATAATAATAATTATTATTATTATTATCATTTAACTTTAGAAAATGTGAAGAAAGACAAGGAGAAACAACCACACAGATGCAAAGCATGAAAGATTAGGGAACAAAGGAAGATGAAGTCCTGGAATGGGCAGCGCTGGAAGTGAAGCAAGAAGTTGATCTACGCCAGCCGTCTCCCACCTGGTGCCTTCCAGATGTGTTGGACTGCAACTCCCATCATTCCCAGCCGGCATGGCCGCTGAATGATGGGAGTACACCGTCGTTATATACCCACAACACCGGGGCACTGGACCCCGATCTCATCAGCAGATTCCTTCTTATGTCTTTTTGTGCACTCAAATAGAAATACAGAATGATAACTTTTTTCTCCCAAATGAAACGGCAGAGGTCCGCACGCCACGAAAGAGCCCTGCTGGATCAGACCAAAGGCACATCTGGTCTAGAGTCCTGTCCCTCACAGTGGCCAAGCAGATGCCTCCGAGGAGGATGGGGACGGAATCTGGGACAAAGCTTTGCCTGCTGAGCACGTTCTCTTGTCACTGATCGATGGCCCTTCCCTGGAATTGGGCACTGGGCACAGGACTTTTCAGCATCCTGATATACCAGCCTTCCCCAACCTGGTACCCTCTAGATCAGGGCTCTCCAAGCTTGGGTCCCCAGATGTTTTTTGGCCTACAACTCCCAGCATGCCCCAGCCAGCGGTTGGAGAGCCCTGATCTAGATGTTTTGGACTGCAACTGCCATATTTGCCAGGCAGCACGGCCATCATTCAGTGGCCCCCAACAGCACCCACGAAGTTCCGCACTCCCCTTTCTCTCCCCCAACCCATTTTCTTGCTATTTTTCTCCCTTCCCCATCCCTAGCCCTTCTTTGCCCTCTCCCTTCCGGGTCTGTGGCCTTGCTCTTTCTCTCCCCTCTACTCACCCGCCTTCCTGTTTCCCACTCCCTCCCAGCCTCTAGCCTCACTATTCCCGCCCACATCTCTTCCGCTCATTGTTTCTCCCCTTCCCAGCCTCCAGCCTTGCTCTTTCCCTACCCCTTTGCCTTGCTGTTTCCTCTGCCTTCTAGCCTTACTATTTCTCTCCCTGCTCCTCCACCACACCTCTTCCACTCACTTTTGACTAGCCAGGCCCCCACGGCAGCCATTATGTGACTAGCCACATCCTCCGTGGGAGCCATTTTGTGGTGGTGCCCACAGCAGTTTCTCAAATTCCCAAATGTGCCCATGGGCGCAAAAGGTTGGGGACCTCTGTCCTAGACCCTCCCTGGGACATCTACAAATCAGAATACATTATGCTAGTGCAGCCACTTTCCTTATCTGGTGGAAGTCCTAAACAGTGCAACCCCATGCAGGTCTACTCAGAAAGAGTTCCCATTGAACTCAACGAGGCCTACTCACAGGTAGGTGAATATAGCAGCCTTCCCCAACCTCGTGCCCTCCAGATGTTTTGGACCAGCTCCCATCAGCCCCAGCCAGCATGGCCAATGGTCAGGAATGCTGAGAGTTGTAGTCCAAAACATGTGGAAGGCAGGTGGTTGCGGAAGGCCAAATTCCCTCTTTTTTGGGAAGAGGTAATTGCATTAATTAAAGTTATGATTGCCTATGGGATTCAGTTGAATCCACTTCTTATTCTCTTGGAGCAAATTAAAAATGATGTAGGAAAAGAAAATAGGGAATTAGTAGCTAATCTCATAATTACGGCAAGAATGGAGATAGCATCGAGAAGATGGAAGATCAACCCAATTTATCCAGACTGGTGGCTTTAATGCAGTGTTCTCCAACCTTGGGTCCCCATATGTTTTTGGCCTACAACTCCCAGCATGCCCCAGCCAGCATAGCTGGCTGGGGTATGCTGGGAGTTGTAGGCCAAAAACATATGGGGACCCAAGGTTGGAGAACACTGCTTTAAAGGGTATGGGGATACAATTTTGATTGTTAGATGAATGCACCTAATTCAATTTAAAGAGGGCAAGGCTGTAGAAATTTATTTAAAGGAAAATGGGCCTTATGTTTTTACACTTTTGGAATGTGAGATATGCATACAACATTTCTTTACACAATGTATGTTATTAAGACTAACACGCGTCTATGTATTTTGTGGGCTCTGTATCGTGCAATTTGATCATGTTATTGCATCATGTACGTATTTGGGAACTTTCCGACAAATAAAATATCGGGGAACGATTATGCAAACTGGATGCTAAGGAATCAGAAAGCTCACGGAATAAGGAGTAGACTGCATGAGCCATTCTGCTTATTTTCAGGTGCAAACACACACACACACTCAAAATTAAATTGGCCATCCAAGGCATCATCTCTGGAAAACTGAAACTTTTTGTTGGCTGGAAGAGAATCGTTATGACAAAGTTTCAGAGCCCTTGGGTGATTGTACAACAGCAGTTTTCAAACACCTATACAGGCTTCTGTAGGGAACAGGCTCCACCACGGCCAACAAGACAACGACCAAACAGCAAATGCATGGAAGAAGGTACATGTGGGTGCATGCCCAGATTGAATACGGAAATTTGGTAATGCGACTGGCGCTGATAAGCAGTCAGTGAAGGTGTGTACAAATCCCCATGTGAAAGAAAAGTAAAATAGTGGAGGTACATCTGGGATGGATGTCAGATCTAATAAAGATTTGGGCCGGGCATTCTAACTGTACCGGAAATTCCATTAAAGCAGTCGATGGGGCCATTTTTTCCTCTCCTGCCTTTGCTCCCAGAGGCCGATTACCTGCATCAGGGTCCGAAGAGACTCCACGTACGAATGCTCGGTATCCAGGAGGGTCATGATGACATGTTTCCGCATGTCCTGCAAGAAAGAGACAGGGAGGCATTTGAGAGAGGGTGCTGCGATTTATCTGGGGTCGCCGCTGGGTGCAAATGGCTGGAATCAGTCTAGCATCCAAATGAATTGGCAGCGCTGGGGGGGGGGGGGGCGGGGGCACGCGCGACATTTTCTCACCCGTAAACCACTCCCTTGTCTGTTCAGGAGTGCAAAATGCTTTGAGAGTTTAATATGCGCACAGCTGCCTCCTTGACAGCAGTGCTTCCAAGGGTTTGTATCCAATGTTAGCCCTACTTAAAGTAGTCCCACTGAAATGAATGGGACTTAAGTTAGACCAGTGCTTCTCAATTATTTTCTGTCATGCCCCCCCTAGGAAGAAGAAAACATTTCGCGCCCCCCGCGCGACTGTAAATAGTATCATTTGTCTATAAAATTGTTATAAGTACACCTCTGCATAACACTGTATCCTTATTAACGTATAAGAGAATAAAAAAAGAAAGAAATGTGGATCAATTTACAACAAAGAATAGCTTTATTAACTGTAGCAGAAAAGATTTAAAGGAGCACAGGATTTAAAGGAACACAATATTAAAAAAAACTTTTAACTGAGGTCAAACGAGCCCCCCTTTACAGAGCCTCGCGCCCCCCCCTGGGGGGCCCGCCCCACTATTTGAGAAGCACTGAGTTAGACCAACGTTGGATACAACCCAGGATTTCTGAACCACAAGTTCAACTGTGATGTTTTGTAAGCTATACTTCTGTCACAAAAGTCTTTCTTTCTAATATTTATATTTATATTATTTATTTATTTATTTATTATATTTATATCCTGCCTTTTTTCCTGCAAGGAACCCAAAGCGCCTACATGAGGTAGGTTAGGCTGAGAGTCAGTGACTGGCCCAGTCACGCAGTGAGTTTCACGGCGGAGCGGGGACTAGAACCCGGATCTCCCGAGTCCCAGTCCAACACTCTCACCACTACGCCACACTGGCTCTATACCATCTTTAGGAGCCATGCAGTCCTCTCAAGGCAGTTCACGCAAAGTAATTATAATAGAATCATATAAATATCTTATATTAAATATAAATATATTATAAAATAGAACATCAGTACAAAAAACCCCCACAGAAACATACAATCTAAAGCAAACAGTAAAACAAGCAACAACCATTTTAAAATTTAATAGAATAACACACAAAAAGAAAGAGATTAGCATTTAAAGAACCTGGGCCAGTTTCAAATTAATCAGCAAAAACAGATGTAAACATTTCGGTCTCTAAAGCCCATGAAAAGTACTGAAGGAGGGGGCCAAGTTAATTTCCTGTGGCAGGGAGTTCCATGGTGATGGGCTCACCACTGAAAAAGCCCTGTCTCTTGTGCTGGCCAGCCTGATGGACCTTGCTTGTGGGCCAGAGAGCAGGGTCCCATCAGCTGATCTTAATAGCCAGGCAGATTCATATGGGGATAGGGCGGCAGGGGGGACTTCTTTCCGCCCAAGGGCCGAATTCAATTTTGGAGATGATGGCGGGGGCCCCACATTCCAGTGGTGGGCGAAGTCAAAGGCAAAAATGGACGGGACCAAAAATGCCAGCATATTTTAGCTTAAAGCGCTTACTGCCAGTGACTAATCCTTAGGAGAGGCATTCCAAACTTTTAGAATGGGGTGAAAACCAGGGATGTTGAAGAGTCCTTGGTCTCGAGTCACGAGTCGAGTCACGAGTCTTTGGACCCGAGTCTCGAGTCCGAGTCCTTGGTCCAAAATGGTGACTCACGAGTCACGAGTCCTGAGTCACTCCCAAAACTGACTCCACGAGTCCCTATTAAAATCAATGGGGTTTCCCCCCAACAAAATAAGGCTACTTCAGATGTGTGACTTAAATAAATTCTAGGCACAAGTGTGCCTTTTTATTTCAAAACTCTGCAACTGATTTTGGCAAGAACAGACCAGGCAGCCAAACCCAAAATAACCAGGCAGGCAGAGGAGGCAGGGAACCCCAAACAGGCAGGCAGAGGCAGCCAAACCCAAAATGTCTGACCCTAACCCAAACCCCCCACAACAACACATCAATCAAAATAAATCTCAACACATTGTTGGGGCTGTGCTCCTGGTAGCTGTCCATAGTGGCCGAGCAGCGGCGCGCCTCGCTTCCACGCGCTCTTCACCGGTGATCGCGCTCCTTCTGGCACAGCCAGAAGACTCGTCAACAGCCCAGGGATGTTGATGAGTCCTTGGTCTCGAGTCCCGAGTCGAGTCTCAAGTCCCATTAAAAATATTGGGACTCGAGTCCGAGTCGAGTCAGAGGGGGGACTCAGTCCGACTCACGAGTCGAGTCCTCGAGTCCGAGTCCCCATCCCTGGTGAAAACATACAAAAAGCTGGGAAATCACCAAACTATTGGTGGTCGGGGAGGAAGGGAAGGAGGCGTGGCCATCAAGAACCGCAGAGGGCCAAATTGGGACCCCAGGAAGGGCAGATTTGGTCCATGGGCTCGAGGTTCCCTACCCCTGGTATAGGCAATCCCTAGCCCAGGAAACCATCAGCACTTTGAATTGGGCCCAGAAGCACACTGGCACCTATTGCTGTGTATTACTCAGGGTCAAAGTCGATCTTCGACAGCACACCCATGTCTGGAAACCCAGGTCACTGCTGAGCGCCATGTGAACTCATCTGTAAACAGTGGTGTAACTCAGACACACGTTGAACACCTCAGTGAGGATTAGGCCAGTAGTGATGTGGAGCCCCACAGGCCTGGTCTGGGGTTTTGACTCAGTGCCCAATGTTTTGCTTCTAGCACTGGCTCACAATCTGTACTTGAGGATCGACAGGAGAAACAGTAACCACACTCAGTGGATTGCGGAAGCAAATTAATTTGTATTTTGCATAATGCAAACGTAAGAAAATGCACCCCATTCGCATAATTCCATCGACAGCAGAACATATCTGGAGTTGTGGAGGGGGAAGTTGCAGCAAAAATATCCTATCCCATTACTTTTTTAGAAGAAAGAGCATTGCAAATTATATCCATGAGTTCTGGGTTCAAACGGCTATCCTGGCCCTGGATAACCCAGTCGTACCTCCCTATCTGTAAAATGGGACCATTAAGGACCCCTCTCTGTCCCTTGCAGAGTTTCTGAGAGGATGAACAAGATGAGGGCTCGTTCCGGAGAGAAGGTTCCCAGCGCTACCAGTCAAAAGGCATATTGTGCCGCTATTCCCTCTTTTAATCCTTAACAGATTTTTCCTGGTAAGAAAAAAAAAGATGGAAGAAGCCGCGGGGAAAACACGGGAGGGCTACAAACGGAATACGACGACGTCTGGACCTCCCCGATAAAATTCTGCGAATGAGGCAGAGCCGTTGCACCATAAAAGCCTCGTCTGGAAGCATACTGTGAGTGTAAACTGCCGTGGAAACATAGTTGAAGGGCAATACAGAAAATGGAAAACACAAAAAGAGACCAACTAGCGCTCCTTGGTTTCCCTCCGCACGAATAGCCCTCGAATTGCATGCTCCATCTATCCTGCAAGCCCTCGTCACTCCGGGCATCGGTGAGGGCCAGCCACCAGAGTTCCTCAGTTCCACTGCTCGTGCAAAGCATCCTCAGGAAATGCGGAGTCCGGGATGGGGTGGTGGTGCCCGAAGCCATTGCAAGAAGCGGCCGCGTAAGGAAGGGATGGCTCGCGCGGCCAAGTGACACTGGCCCTCTAGCATAGATTCCCACCATGCAAGGAGGCCTGGGTGGTGGCTGCGAGGAGCCCCGCGCATGTGCGCCGTGTAACTGCACAATCACAGCAATGCACCCAGGGACTGTAGAGCAATCTGCATGCTGAAAACGCCACAGGAATGAACAAGGCACGAGCCTCCCTGCGGCTGAGTGACTCGTCCAAGGCCACCCAGAGAATTTGTGGCCATGTCAACATAACCCGAGGGGGGGGGGAGAAACACACACAGGCGGGTGGACTCTGCCAAACTGCCGCCCCATGCGCTCTGCAATGTATCCCTTTCCAGTCCTTTTCACTCAGTCGTGGGTGTCCCCCTCCCACTTGTGCTTTTGTTTCTTTTCCAAAACATGCGATGCCGTAACCAAATATAACTGCAAAATAACAAGCATGTGCTACAATCCGTTACGGGATGGAGAACCGTGAAATTAAGACGCCGCCAGACGGCTCTAAGAATAAACCGGATCAGATCTAGGGACGGCTCTCAAAGTCCAGTTCCCATCGCTTCCAAAGTCCCAGCATTTTCCCCCAACCAAGTCCCAACTGGGGCCAGATTTAGGGCTGGCTGGGAAACGCTGGGAGCTGTGGGACTTTTGTTCTGTCTAAACATGCATTGGGTTGCTCCTTTAGGTACGTTACACTGGTGACACGGCAGCCGCTGTGATGTGACCCTTTCCATCCCGGCAGCTTCACATCCAAAGCTGGCCTATGAGCCGTTCCACGCCTTACGTAGAATGAGGGGCTGGACAGACAGAAATCTGACTGTACCATCATCATCATCATCATCATCATCATCATCATCATCATCATCAGGCGATCACTCGTGACCGAGTAAGATTGTCTTCCGGGATAAAAGGAGGAAATTCTAAAGAAGATTGTGTAGACTCTAGCGATGGGTCCGTAAGTGACTGTGGAGGCCAATTCTAGATCCACACAGCTTCCCACAGTGAGGACACAGGTTACCAGATAGAAGATGGTCCTGTAAAGGATTCATTCATCTGACGTGCTTTTCGCTTAGCACGTTTCTCCCTTTCACCTTGCACTCGGGCTTCTTCAAAGTCCATGGAACCTTTGTGTTGTGTTGTGTTGTGTTGTGACTGTACCACAACAAATGGAAGGGGGTGGTACTTTCAATGCACCCCCACATTAAAAAAAAAAAATCCCTCCCTGCATGCAGTAAACTAGCATCTCAGGGACAGAGTGACGGTTCCTCCCTGATGAGCTTGCTTCCTACCTGCAAGAGATATATATATATTTTTTAAAAAATGTGGGCTAGCGTTAAACAATATGAGTCCCTTCACACCTACAATTTGAAACGGTACGGCCCAAAAGCCTACCACCTCGTTGGGCATAAGCTATAGATCGGCTGCTGACAGATTGGTATAGTTTGGTGGGAAAGTCCCAGGGAATCGTTTGTTCGTTCATTAACACGGGAGCACAACCCACCGGGACCTTTTCCTGTGCAAGCCCAATAGAAACGAACAGGAGCTGTGCAAAAAGCAGAGCTAGGCAGTTACGCTACTGTGGAGTTGCGGGGGTTGGGTTCCCCCCCCCCCCGACTGTGCCTTGCAGTCCTGATCATCCAATTGCCATGGAGGGGGGGGGGCTGCACTCCCATGTTAATGAGTAAGACAGTGGTACCTGGTGGCTTTCCCAGAATCCACCAACATGTCAGGAATCAATCTACAGCAGTGTTCTCCAACCTTGGGTCCCCAGATGTTTTTGGCCTACAACTCCCAGCATACCCCAGCCAGCTACGCTGGCTGGGGCATGCTGGGAGTTGTAGGCCAAAAACATCTGGGGACCCGAGGTTGGAGAACACTGATCTACAGGTTATGCTCAATGAGGCAGAGGAATTCTTGGGGTGTATCATTTCAGGCTGCTAACCGGAGTAAAGGGAAAGGCAGATGCAATGTTAAAGCACGTGTTTAACATCACGGGGAAGGTTGCCCTCGAGGTGGTGTGATGTCTGCTATCCCCGTGGGCGTGCATTGTCTAAGAAGTACAATGTGCTTTTCCGAGTCAGTATTCTTTTATTCATGTGCAAGTGTATAGAATTTCATCAGTCAATTAATGACCAACGAACGAAGCCGAATCAATGATGTCTTTCTTTCAATCAATCAATCGGGTGACAGCTCTGCTCTTTGCTTTTCTCCACGGCTAGCGGAAGAGAATGAATTATCCAAAAGAGACAACCTGCAAACCTGCATAATTTACAAGATTTATTCAGGCTGCGCAGCCTGGCGTTTCTTGGTGCAGAATTTGTGCCGCGGATGAGTTTATTTACTCATCCGCAACATGTACGCATCCCCGCCAATGACAGACCTTCGTGGGGCACAAATGAACCGTGGATTGCCTCACGGGGCATGTGTTGCGGTTGTGGCTGACCATCGCCTCTTCTATCTGCCACTGCGTTAAGATGCAGGTGCCGCACTGATACATCAATAGGGCATTCCCTGACCAAAGGGGTTCTTTTTTACCCCAGGGCTCTCCAAGCTCGGGTCCCCAGACGTTGCTGGACTACAGCTCCCAGAATCCCTTGCCATTAGCCATGCTGGCTGGGTATGCTGGGAGCTGTAGGCCAGCAACATCTGGGGACCCAAGGTGGGAGAGCCCTGTTTTAACCTTTTCCTTCCCAGAGGTACCTTCCTGTGCTGTTCTCTGCCTGTGTGTGAGCAGGGGAGACCAGTTTTTCTGACACCCTCCTGTGGCAACCTATTAAGGATTCTATAACATCTTCCAAAATCTCTCCTGGAGAAGTACAGAACGGTGTGTTCCCACCACACAGAAGCCCGGAATAAAAGAACCAGGAGAGTCCCAATGAATCATCCAACTCAGTGGATGTAAAATGAACAGCACCTCGAGAGCTCTTTCCGCTTACATCTGTTCACCGCGTGCCGCAGAGGTTTCTGGAGTGCCCCTCGGCTCGGAGCTCGCTCACACTTCCTACAGGAGACTGGTCCGGTGTGTTGTGGCGGGGTGGCCTTTGTCCCACGCAAAGGGAGAGTGTGCCGTGGAATACGCCCGATGCTCTCCTGCAGCTGCACCCGGCCGAGGACGATCAGGAACGAGGGACAAGCTGTGTTTCGAGGCGGTTTAGCAAAGGAACGGTACCTGCGCCCATTAGAAAAGGCAGCCACTCAAACTGCCTCCGCCACGACATCTCCTGAACGGCGGGAAATATTAGGAGGTTGAGATGTTTAACACTGAGGCACCCCTGTTGCCACCAGCCAGGGAACCAACGGCCACTGGGAGGCTACACCCCGTTCCCCAGGAAGCGCCGGACAGCAGTGTATTCTCCCCTTCTCACAGGAGTGCCCTCAGTTTCCCGTTTCCCTTTTCCAATTTACGCTCCATATTGGCTGGGTTCACACAACGCTTTAAACCCACAGGGGTTCTGAAACCTCTGTGGGTTTAAAGTTGCCTGGGGCCCCGAGGAATGGTAGGGCACAGCAGGGTTCCCTGGCCATCTCCCCCGCCCTCTTCCCTCATCGGTCCTCCTGCAGGCATCCCAGGGGTCACCGCAGGAGCACCGAGTTCCCCCCTCCCAAGCTGTCTTTCGCACTAATCCCCCCGCCGCTGGGGATTCCCTCTGGTTTTGCCACTTCCCGAGGTGCTATCAGGAAGTGGGGTCAACGGCAAAACCGAGGGGACAGCTGGGGCTTCCCAGCACCCCCAAAACAACCTCTTTTTGGGGGGCAGGATCTTGGGTTATCCACACTTGGGAAAGTGAGGGCAGCCCTCCTAAAACCCCAAAGATTCTGTTGCAAAGGGTGCTTTCCACTCCCCTCCAACCTTTAAAAAAAAAAAAAAAAGTAAAAGAAATAGGTAGCAGGCGCAGCGGGCTACAGAGTTCCAATTTGGCATGGGCACTCTGTCCATTCAGACAAGTGTCCATGCCAAATTGGAACTCTGTAGCCCATTGCTAACTATTTCTTATACAGTAATACCTTGGATTGAGAGCATAATTCGTCCCGGAACCGTGCTTGTAATCCAAAACACTCTTATATCAAAGCGAGTCTCTGGCGGGTGTGAGCGGGGCCGATTTCGGCCCGCTACGCCCGCTCGAGGCAAGCGGTTACATCCCTACAAAGACCTTGCTCGTTTATCAAGTCAAATTTTTTTTTAAAAAAATTGCTTGTCTTGCCAAACACTCTCAGACCAAGTTACTTGCAATCCAAGGTACTACTGTACATTAAAAAAAAAAGTTGGGGGGAGTGGAAAGCACCCTCTGCTAGCCCCCTGGCAAGAGCGGCAGCCCTCTTTTGCCGCTCTCTTGCTCAGGGGCTCTGTGCCTTTTCGGCTTCTCAGCGGCTTAGCCTGTCGGCCGGGTTCAGACAACAGCCTACTAGGGTTTTCTTAACCCTACTGCAAACCGTGGCTGAGCAGGGCGGCTAATAAGCCACACCAGCTTGGCTTATAAACCACCATGCAGCGTTCAGACAAAAACGCTCAGCCACTCTGCCTCTTAACCCACTGAGGTTGTGCGTGTTGTGTGTGAACCCAGTCACGGTGTGGCTACTGACAGGACCGGTGCAAGGCAGTTTGCCGCCCTAGGCAAAATCAAATATTTAGCGCCCCCCCCCCACTTGAGCCCTCCCTCCCTCGGCGGCAGCAGTCCCAGCGGCAGCGAGGAAGAGTCGGCCAAGCGAGCGAGCTTCCTGCTGCTGCTGCTGCCGCCAGCCTCCTCGACCCGGGAAGGGAGGAAGGAAGGAAGGCAGGAAGGCGAGAAGAGGCGCCAAGCTGCGGCGGATCAGCAGCCACCAGCCGCTCCAGCTGCGCCCTGGCGGACAGAGGCAAGCCCGCCTGCCCGGAGGAGGTGGAAGAGGCGGAGGAGGCAGAGCGGGATTCGGCGCCAAGCGAGCAGCCCCGCGCGGAGCTGCCTTCACGGGCGCTGCTGCTGCCGCCCCCCCATGCCCGCCTGGCCGCTCCCCTGCTCGGCTTCCGTGCCCAGATCCGCGCCAAGCGCAGCGAGCCCCGGCTGCCTGACGCCTCGCGCGCTCCTGCCGCTGCTGCCGCCGCCGCTGCCACGAGATCAGGCTTGCTCGCTCCCATCTTCCTCCTCTTCCGTACACACGTCACGGAAAGCGGAGCGCAGGCCCCGCGCCCTCCCTTCCTCGTCCGTTCCTGGAGGAGGAGGAGGAGGAGGAGGAGGAGGAGGAGGAGGAGGAGGAGGAGAGGGCGAGTGTCTGCGTGGGTCTGGGGCACAGGCGAAGCAGGAGCGGAGCGTTTCTGCGCCCCCTTTAGCCATACGCCCTAGGCAGCCGCCTAGTTGGCCTAGTGGTAGCGCCGGCCCTGGCTACTGACCATGATCTATCCTCTACTAGGCTGTTTGGGAGGGGGGGATGTCCCCCTTAGGGGTTTTAACGTATTTATTGTACTCCTGCAAAACTCAGGATACCCCCCCCAAGCATGTTCACGCCTCCCTCTTGCCTCCGAGTGGCCCCGTTTTGCCTCCAATCCTGTCGGCACCCACCAACCCGAGTTCGTGATTAGAGGGAGTTCTGGCAAACGGGGCTTTAGCAGCACAGCACGTGCGGCCGTGTATACCGAAGGCTCATGGCTCAGCTCCTGGTTCCCAAAAGGTTCTCAGGTAGCAAAGCAGGGCACGGTTCCTCCGTCTGAGGCCTCGGACGGCTGCTGTGAATAGAAAATATTGGGCAACGGACTGACTCACTGCAGGGCAGCTTCGTATGTTTACATACAGGCAGGACTCCCAGATCAGCCCCGCATCTGTTTCTCCCCTGTGGCTACCTTTGCCAGCCCTCTGTGCGGTTCAGGAATGAAGGCTGTGTAGCTGTTTATCTTCGCAATTAAATCAGAAACTGCTCGCTCTTAATTGAGTTAGTGAGTAATACAGAATCAATTCAGCGCAGGATTAAACTGTGACGAGAGCAGAGGGGGGGAGGGGCTCCCGTCCTTCCCCGTCAGGCCGTTAGAAAGTGCTCAGTAAATCCCCTAAAATCTGGGAGGATCGGGGGGTGTTAAATAGTCCTTGAATTAGTCAGGATATTGTCAGGGATGGTCTCACAGCCCGAGACTCGGATGCCACCTTTTCTGGCAGAGACTAATTAAGCGGGCAAAGCTTTTCCCGGCACGGGATGGGCAACGCTCCGGCTGCTTAATTTCTCCGGACGCTCGGGCGAAACACGCTCCAAAATTGGAAAACATAGACAACGTAGGCAGGCCGGGCCGATCTGTCAAAGTGCGCGGCCTTTTAAGGAGTAACAAACAAGAAGATAAGGACCCTGCCAGGAGGAGCTTGCAGTCTCAAAATTTAAGACAGGGCAGGTAATACAGAGAAGCGGAAGAGATGGAAGAAAGAATAAACCGGGGTGAAATGTGAGTCAAGTTCAGTCCCATGCACTGAAGAACACCAGAGAGCCCTGCTGGATCAGACCAAGGGTCTGTCTAGTCTAGCGTTCTGTTCACACAGCGGTCAACCAGCTGCCCACGGGGAACTCACGAGCAGGACATAGATTTCATAGATCACAGAGTTGGAAGGAGCCTACAAGGCTATCGAGTCCAACCCCCTGCTCAGTGCAGGAAACTAGAGGAGGGGTCTCCCATCCAAGTAATAACCAGGCCTGACCCTGCTTAGCTTTCCACGCTCAGACAAGCTGAGCCAGCGTGAGCCACAGGCCTGTATATTGAGTGCAACATGAGCGCAACAGCACCCTCCCACCTAGATACTCCAGCAACTGGCGCAAATGGACATACTGCCTCTGATACTGGAGGGAGCATATAGCCATCAGGACTAGTAGCCACTGATAGCCTTCTGCTCCTCCATGGATTTGTCCAACCCCCTTTTAAAGCCCTCCAAATTGGTGGCCATCACTGCATCTTGTGGAAGTGAATTCCATAGTTTAACTCTGCGCTGTGTGAAGAAGGACTTCCTTAGGCTTACTTTCATTAGAGGTACTAAGGGGTTGTGCTAAAGCAGTCTTCCCCCAACCTCCAGATGTGTTGGGACTACAACTCCCAGAAATCCCCCAGCCAGGCATCAAAGAAAAGGTGGGCTTCCAGAAAGGTTTGAGGCCCATTTTTTTTTCCGGTCTAGGGCAGCCTTTCCCAACACGGTGCCCTGACCAGAGGTGGTGGGGAGAGGAAATCCCACCATCCGCTAGATTGCAGTCCAACACTTCTGGAGAACACCCAGCTCGCGGAAGGCTGGCCTCGCGCAAGGGTCCCCGGCCTTTTGGGACCCGTGGGCACATTTGGGAATTTGAGAAACTGACGTGGGCATCATCCACAAAATGGTTCCCATGGAGGACGTGGCTAATCACATAATGGCTACCGTGGGGGGTTTGGCTAGACAAAGGTGAGCTGAAGAGGTGTGTGTGTGTGTGTGTGTGTGAGAGAGAGAGAGAGAGGAGGAAAAAATAGCGAGGTTGGATGTTGGGACTGGGAGGGAGGAGGAAACAGGGAGACAAAGGGTTAGAGCAGTGTTCTCCAACCTTGGGTCCCCAGATGTTTTTGGCCTACAACTCCCAGCATGCCCCAGCCAGCGTAGCTGGCTGGGGCATGCTGGGAGTTGTAGGCCAAAAACATCTGGGGACGCAAGGTTGGAGAACACTGGGTTAGAGAATGAGCAGGCTACAGTAAAAGTAAAACAGTAAAAGACGAAGAAAGAACTGGTGGTTCAACTACGCAATGAGGATGGCAAATTGATAACAGAAGACAAAGAAAAGGCAGAAGTGTTCAATTCTACTTCGGCTCGGTCTTCTCCCAAAAGAGGGTCTATGACCCCCCTGGCAACCTGAAATGCAGACTGAAGGGGCAGAATTGCAGCTTGAGATTGATAGGCAAATGGTCAAGGAGCACCTGATTACTCTGAACGAGTTTAAATCTCCAGGGCCTGATGAGCTGCATCCTAGAGTAATAAAGGAACTGGCAGAAGAACTCTCAGAACCACTGTCTATTATCTTTGAGAAATCATGGAGGACAGGTGAAGTGCCAGACGACTGGAGGAGGGCAAATGTTGTTCCCATCTTCAAAAAGGGCAAGAGGAGGAACCTGGGAACTATAGGCCAGTCAGTCTGACATCAATCCCCGGAAGATTTTTTGAGGCATTATAAGAAGTCAGTCTGCAAGCACCTTGAAACAATGCAGTGATTACTAGAGCCAGCATGATTTGTCAGAACAATCCTGTCAGACTAATCGGTCTCATTTTTGATCGGGTAACCTCCCTTGTGGACTGTGGGAATGCTGTGGACATTAAGATACCTGGACTTCAGCAAAGCTTTCACAAAGTTCCTCATGATATCCGTGATTAGTAAGCTAGCTAAGAGTGGGCTAGATGGAACAACATCAGGTGGATCCACAATTTGGCTACAGAATCGGACTCAAAGATGGCTTATCAATGGTTCCTTCTCAAACTGGGGAGAGGTAACGAGCGGGGTACCACAGGGCTCGGTCTGGGCCCGGTGCTCTTCAACAGTTTTTATTAATGACTTGGATGAGGAGGTACAGGGAATGCTTATCAAATTTGCAGATGACACAAGTTGGGTGGACACAGCTATACTCTGGAAGACAGAAATCAAAATTCAAAGTGACCTCGATAGGCTGGAGCGCTGGGCCGAAAACAACAGAATGAAATTTAACAGGGATAAATGCCAAGTGCTGCACCTAGGGAGAGGAACCAAATGCAGAGTTACAGAATGGGGGACACTTGGCTCAACAATACTACAAGTGAGAAGGATCTTGGAATTGTGGTAGATCACAAACTGAATATGAGCCAGCAATGCGATGTGGCTGCAAAGAAGGCAAATGCAATTTGGGGCTGTATTAGAAGTATTCTTCCAAATCGCGGGAAGTGATAATTCCCCTTTACTCGGCACTGGTTAGGCCTCATCTTGAGTACTGTGTCCAGTTCTGGGCACCTCATTTTAACAAGGACATAGACAAACTGGAGAGGGTTCAGAGGAGGGCAACAAGGATGATAAAGGGACTGGAAACAAGGCCCTATGAGGAGAGACTGAAAGAACTGGGCATGTTTAGCCTTCAGAAGAGGAGACTGAGGGGAGATATGATCGCACTCTTCCAGTATTTGAAGGGATGTCACACAGAGGAGGGCAAAGATCTCTTCTCGTTCATCCCAGTTTGCAGGACACGGAATAATGGGCTCAAGTTACAGGAACCTAGATTCCACCTAAACATCAGGAAAAATTTCCTGACTGTCAGAGCAATAGACAATGGAATCAACTACCTAGGGAGGTGGTGGGCTCTCCCAGTCTGGAGGCATTCAAGGTGCGGCTGGACAGACATCTGTCAGAGATGCTTTGACCTGGATTCCTGCATTGAGCAGGGGGTTGGACTCGATGGCCTTGTAGGCCCCTTCCAACTCTACTTTTCTATGATTCTATGATTCTATGATTCTACGAGGGGGAGAAACTGTGAGCTAAAGGAGGGGACAGAAATAGTGAGGCTAGAAAGGAAGAGAAAAAACAGTGCCCCCAACATGTTATTTTTAATTCCCCCCCCCCTGAACTGGGCAGGGATCGGAGAACTTTGTGGGCACCCTTGGAGGTCCCCACAGGTGCCACGTTGGGGGGGGGCCTGGTCCAGTGGCTTCATTCTGACTTGGTTGGGAGAGGAGCCTGGGCTCCCTTCCCAGACGGACCCTGCACCAGGGACTGAACCTTTCTTTGGCGGCGGCCACAGTTCAGTGGCAGAAGCACGTAAACAGAACTCTGTCCTCCTTGTTTCACGGGCCCCCCCCACCCAGCTCTTCCGCCTTTCCATCTCTGGCACGGCTAGCCATTCGTGCCAGGTGCTCTGAAGGGCCAGCCCTGTAAACACAAGCCGCTTCGAATGTTGGGATATCAGTCGCAAGGCGGCGTTGGCTCAGGCGAGAGAGAACACGGTGTTTTATGAGCAAGAGCGCAAATCCCATGCAAAAGGCTGCCGACGCACACGGGGGGGTGGGGGGATTAGAACACAAGGCAAACACCCTCTCCTTCCGTCAGATGCAGCTTTTGGGTGGGCAGCGCTGGCAGAGACCAAATGCCTTGGAAACGAAGGAAGAAGCACAAGAAAAGATGCAGGGGGTTTTCAAGCTCAGCGCTTCAGTATCCGCAGCTTTGCAGCCCTTGAGAAATCCCAAATTTTTTTAGGGATGGGTTAGAATTTCATTTCAGTTGGTTTTGATAAGAATTTACCACATTTGTGAAGCTCTCCATGATTCGGGACAAACGAACCCGAGATTTAAAATAATACATAAAATCATACATGGGAGAAACCGAAACGGACAGATGCATCCCTCAGGCCCAGGGCTCTGAGTGCTTTGCTCTTAAAGGTCCGGGTTTCAATCCCTGTGTATTCAACCACGTTAAGTGCTGAATTCGGGTTGCCACCTCTTTGTTCCTCCCCATGCTGGGAAGAGCTGCACCGACTGAATTTGGCTGGTGCAGATGAGCGAGTATTTCGGTTCGGTTCTCTGATACAAATTTACTAAAATTCGCTAAGTTCCTATTCGGGAGAGAAAGCGCTTGAGATCTTTAAACAACCTGAATGCAGGAGGAAAGTGAGACTTGACCGATTCCCCCAGTCCTAGTCGGGATGCTTGGGTTAGAAATACGCCTTTGAGGGTTGGACACAGCAAGTCATGAATGAGCAAACCTGACGGGGCGGAAGAAGGCACCTTGGAGAAGCCGGCAGAACAGGCTTCTAATGAACATATAGAAGTTGCCAAGTACCAAGTCCAACCCTTGGGTCCTCCGGCAAAGTAGCAACTCTACAAGGTCTTAGGCCCACCCTTCCTCGCTGGGAATTGTGGGAGTTGCAGGTCTAACACATCTGGAGCGCGCCAGGTTGGGGAAGATCACCTTAGGCCAGTGTTCTCCAACCTTGGGTCCCCAGATGTTTTTGGCCTACAACTCCTAGCATGCCCAGCCAGCATGCTGGGAGTTGTAGGCCAAAAACATCTGGGGACCCAAGGTTGGAGAACACTGCCTTAGGCAGAGAGAGGCCTTTTCCTAGCCTTGCCGCCTGAGATCATTTTAACTGGAGGTTGAACAAGGGACCATCTGCACTCAAAGCATGCATCCTACCACATCAGAGAGGCCTGCTAGGGTCCATCACATTTTCTGCCGATGGAGGCTCCGTATAATTCACATTTGTGTGCCAGGCAGAAATTTTTGCTGGTGCTGTTCCACCCTCACCCCAACACACACAGCATGGAGATGAAGTGATGAGGGAAACCGAATCAGGGAAGGAACATAAGAGAGCCCTGCTGGATCAGACCGAGGGTCCGTCTCGTCCCCCCAGCATTCTGTTCACACAGCGGCCGACCTGTTGAATTCTTGCTTGCTGTGGCAGCTGCAGGAAGTGATTGGCTGCATCTAGGTCATCTGACAACAGCAGCAGGTGAGGTTAGGCCTAGAGACTGCAGCCGGGATGACGTGACCTAGCAGTGCAAGTCGCAGCCGCTGGATCCGAAAACCAAAGGGAGCTGGAGCAGGGCCACCTTGAGAGGATTCTGCCCCTGAAGGCAGGCTAAGACTAATTTCAAATAAAAATAAATCAGAAAATAGGGTGCTGGTATTGGTACGGCCTACGGCCCAACGGTACGCCCAAAGGTCACTGCAGCTTGACATTTTAACACATGTCACCTGATGTAACCAGGACCACCTGGACTTTAAGCAAGTACAGTAATACCTGGATTGCAAGTAACTTGGTTTGAGAGCGTTTTGCCAAGACAAGCAATTTTTAATATTTACCGGTATTTATTTTTTCAACTTGATCTACAAGCGACCGTCTTGCAATACAAGTACTGTAGTACGGCTAATTAAAATCTCTGTACAAATTTTTTTTGGGGGGATTTCGTTTTGATATAAGAGTGTTTTGGATTACAAGCACGTGTCCGGAACGAATTATGCTCTCAATCCAAGGCATGACTGTATTTTATTTTTGCTTTCTCATCCTATACAGAATTGGGATAAAGTAGGGGAGGCATACAGACACATGAATAAGGAGCCATGAAAGGATTATGTCGAATGTCCATGAAGTGCGCCCCCCACCCACCCCCAAGCCTCTCTTAACATGGCAAAGCTAAGGAACTAAGAACCGGAGCATTGGTTCTTGGTGTCAGTCTTCCATTACTGAGGGATTTCCAGAAGTGTGGCCCTGTTGGGTCAGTTGCAAGCAAAATCAACGGAGAGTCTTGGGGGCACCTTAAAGACCGGAGACATTTGCATTGGCAAAAGCTCTCCTAGACTCGGGTCCACTTCAGCAGAGGCATGAAGTGTGACCTTCCGTGGGCAGGGAAATGAATGGATGAATATGTTAACGTACAGCGGGGTCAGCAAACTGCGGCCCCCCACGTCGGCACGCGGCCCTCGGCTTCATGCGAGAGCCCCTGCAAGTGAGCAGTTCGGACTCCGGGCGGAGGGAGGGAAAAAGAGAGCGAGAAGACGGCTGGCCCCACCTACCAGCATCATGCGGTCCCCGACAGGTTACCCTTGAAAGAAAGAAAAAAGTGTGTGTTGTGTGTGTAAGGTGTAAACCAGTGTTCTCCAAGCTTGGGTCCCCAGATGTTTTTGGCCTACAACTCCCAGCATGCCCCCAGCAGCATAGCTGGCTGGGCATGCTGGGAGTTGTAGCCAAAAACAATCTGGGGACCCGAGGTTTGGAGAACACTGGTTTAGAGAAAGTGTTGGAGGCCATGGGGAAAGGCATTGCTGGCTACTGAGCACTAACTTAAGGGCTTCTGTGGAACCTCCATTAAAAAAAAGAATCTGCTTCCATTCATTGTAGAAAAGCAGTGCGCCGTGGCAACATGTGGAAGGCAGTGTTTGCGGAAGGCCAAATTCCCTCTTTTTTTTTTGGGAAGAGGTAATTGCATTAATTAAAGTTACGATTGCCTATGGGATTCAGTTGAATCCACTTCTTATTCTCTTGGAGCAAATTAAAAATGATGCAGGACAAGAAAATAGGGAATGAGTCGCTAATCTCATAATTATGGCAAGACTGGAGATCGCATCGAGGTGGAAGACCAACCCAATTTCTCCAGACTAGACTGTTGGCTTTAAAGCAGTGTTCTCCAACCTTGGGTCCCCAGATGTTTTTGGCCAACTCCCAGCATGCCCCAGCCATGCTGGGAGCTGTAGGCCAAAAACATCTGGGGACCCCAAGGTTGGAGAACAATGGTGTAAACAGTGAGGTCAGATGGAAATGACATGAAAACGAGACGCCAAAAATACAGCCTGTAACAATTATCGTATGTTAAAGCTTGTTGATCTTTAAGGCAGGGTGGGTGGAACCTACACCCCCCCCAGATGTTTGGCCTACAGCTCCCATCAGCCCCAGCCAGCATGGCCAATGGACAGGGATGCCGGGAGTTGTAGTTCAACAACATCCGGAGGGCCGCAGGTTGCCCACCCCTGCTTTAAGAGGTCACTCACACGAGACTCTTTGCTGTTTCCACTCGTTAAGAATCTGAGCCCTGACCACCAGCCCAAAGGAAGCCCACCCAGCGGAGTCAGGCAAGGCCCCTGAACAGCTCGTAAGCGAGGGAGGAAGGCAACGGGCTTAACCAGTGCACCTGCCATGCCTCAGAAAAAAAACAAAGCCCCATTTTTAGCAATTACGATGAATAGTCGCTGACGGAGCGATCGCTTTCCATGAACAGCTGTTTACTATGGATCAGCACCCTCGCAAGGCCCTCCTGAGTAGCATCTGACGTGCTGTCGAAACAGACAATCGGTGGGGGCTTCTGAGCAGGTTCTGTGGCGCATCCGTGCGTCATGACGAGGCTGCGGAGGTGGAAACACGAGGAGTCGGGACGCCGGGGCTATCGGTTCTCTCCCTCTTGGTCCAAAAGGGCGGCTGCGACGACACACACGGCCCTTTTCACTTTAGGACCAGGCGCATAAACCCTTCTCAGGCTCAGCATCAACACTTAAAAACCTGAGTGGGAGGGTCAAATGAAACCTTTCCCCTACCAATGAGGGAAAAGATTAATGCTGGTTATGAAGGATCTAGCTTAGATTTATGATACTGTGGGTACAAAGGGGTGTGTGTGTGTGTGTGTGTGTGTGTAGATTTAAAAGTAATGCAGGTTAATAAAGCCAAGCTGACACGTAGGATTTGGGTAGCAAACAAAATAAAAATAAGTTTATTTTAATTCTCAACATCTTAGTTCCAGAAAATAACTGAAAACCTGCCTACCCCAAACACTTTATAATTAACCGAAGTCCCTACAATTCTAAATACTTCTACTCCTCATACAAGCACTGATTCCTCTTAAAACCCCTGACAAGACACAAATAACCCACCTAACCTAACCTAACTCCCAAACTCTCTAACACAGTGTTCTCCAACCTTGGGTCCCCAGATGTTTTTGGCCTACAACTCCCAGCATGCCCCAGCCAGCATAGCTGGCTGGGGCATGCTGGGAGTTGTAGGCCAAAAACATCTGGGGACCCAAGGTTGGAGAACACTGCTCTAACACTCCCAAGTTACACACTACAACCAACACGCTACTTCTTAACTCGACTGCCTTAACTAACTACTCGACATCACTCCAACACTCCTTATATACTGCTCCCCGCACCCTTTCCCAGACATCACAAACCACACCCACTCGGTTCAACATTCTAGACACGCTAAACCAGTGCTTTTTTTCTGGAGAAAAGGGTCCGGAACTCTTGGATTACATTTCCTCGGGAGTAGATGGCGATTAAATTGTAACGCAATTAATAGAAGAAAAGGTGCTGGAACTCAGTTCCGGTGAGTTCCACCAGAAAAAAGCCCTGCGCTAAACATACTAAAACAGACACACACCAGGGAACTGAATTGTGGGGTCACGCGCCGCCACAGCGGGTTTCTGGTTTTGCCTTTATTCAGAACATGCGAAGAGCCATGCCGGATCAGACCAGAGGCCCATTGGGTCCCCATTCCGTTCTCTCACAGCGGTCAAACGTTCTGTGCCCACAGGCAGGACTTGAGTGAGACAGCGCCCTTCTGCTTGTGTTCCCGGCCACTGGTACCGACAGGCAGAGTGCCTCTGATACTGGAGGGAGCTCATCGTCGCCTTCATGACTAGCAACCATGGATAGCCTTCTCCCCCATGAAGTTGTCCAATCCCCTTGCAAAGCCCTCCAAATTGGTGGCACATCACTATATCCTGTGGAAGTGAGTTCCACAGTTTAACTCTGCGCTGGGTGAAGAAGGACTTCCTTTTTATCTGTCCTGAATCTCCCGCCAATCAGCTTCATGGGATGACCCCGTTTGGGTTCTGGTATTATGAGCGAGGGAGAAAGACTTCTCCCTATCCACTTTATTTTATACACCTCTATTGTCTCTACCCTTACTTGCCTTTTTTTTCTAAGCGTTGCTCCAGCCCCTGCCTTGACCCTTTTGGTGGCCAGCCTTCTTCTGCCCTCCCCGATCACGCCACGTGCAAACGCGGTAATGTGCTCCTGCCGCCAGAAAGAATAGAACGCCAGCAAGCACAATTGCTGCCCAGAAATATCCCGCTACATGATTGTTCTCCTTAAGAATACACACGTTTTTTAAAAAATATGAGGACGAGGGGATGGGTCAAGCTACCACGGAGCACCCCCCCCCCGGGGACACTCGCATTGTCCCAGAATAGACTGACGTGTGTAGACACAGGAGATGTTTCTAATATGGGAGGCACACGGACCTGCCGTCGGCCAGATTTAAAAGCACCACGATGGCCGGGAGCACTTCAGTGCTTTTAAAACTGGTTAACAACAGATTTAACCGTCGACAACAAGACAACTCTGTGTAGAGTTGGGGGCTCGGGAAACGAATGGGGAAGAGTGGGACACCTTGCTTGGAGGGAATAGGAGAACTCCTTTGAGGAGGGGGCATACACGGCAACATTTTGTGGCACAACCCCAACTTGTTCTTTCTTCTTCATAATATTATTAGGGTTAATCATATTTGTATCCCACCCTTGCTGCAATGAGCTGATGGGGGTGTACGTGGATAGGGGTTACCCCCACATTATCCTCACAACAACCCTATGGGCCAGTCATTGTGGTGTAGTGGTTAGGGTGTTGGACTGGGACTCGGGAGATCCGGGTTCTAGTCCCCGCTCGGCCATGAAACTCACTGGGTGACTTCGGGCCAGTCACTGACTCTCAGCTGACCTACCTCACAGGGTTGTTTGTGAGGATCAAATGGAGAGGAGGAGGAGGAGGAGGATCATGTAAGCCGCCTTGGGTTCCTGAGGAAAAAAGGGCGGGGTTAAATATAATAATAAATAAATAAAATGGGGTAGGTTAGGCTAAGAGAGAGTTAGGCTGAGAATGCCCCAAGGTCCACTCAGTGAGGGTAAGTCGAGTGAGGATTTGAACTTTGCTCTCTAAGCCAGCGCCCAGCACTCTGACCACTAGGCAACATGGCCTCCTACTCAAAGTGAGGGAGTCCGGAGCGTCCCACACACAACCGTCATCTCCCAAACCAGCCCCCCGAGCCCTGATGTGAGAGACGGTGTGGGGGCAGAGGCTCGGCTGGGCGTCCTCCCAACGCTGAAGATGATGGCAGCAGGGTAGGCTGGTGACGCCTGTGTCAGTGGGGCCCCTTATCCATGGCATCTTTTATTTTGAGCCTTATAGGTGGTGAACCTATTTCGGGGGTGGAGTTCAGCCCCATTGGATAGCTCCTATAAAGCTCAGAATGAAACCTGCCATGGATAAGGAGCCCCACTGACACCGGCTTCTCCGGCCTGTCCTGGATGGCGGCGTTCCGGAAATGGGTGGAGGGGCGAAGGTCACGCCAGGGACGAGAAGCCAGTCCAGGCTGCAGAGGCTGCTCTATAATTGGCGTGGGAGAGATCAACAGGAGAGAGGCAGTGAAGCGGGAGAGCTGGAAGTCCAAATTCATATATTCATAGATCACAGAGTGGGAAGGGACCTACAAGGCCCTCGAGTCCAACCCCCTGCTCAATGCAGGAAACTAGAGGAGGGGTCTCCCATCCAAGTAACGACCAGGCCTGACCCTGCTTAGCTTTCCACGCTCAGACAAGCCGAGCCAGCGTGAGCCAGTTGCTGGAGACTGGCTCCAACGGGAGCGGCACATGGGGGAATCCCCCTCTTATCCAGGGGACCCTTCGACCTGCCTCCTCCACAAGCCCCTGGTAGCCTTCAGGCCAGGGGCGGGCTTGGGAAGGTGGGTGGGGCCTGTGGAAGCTGCCTAAGGCTGGATGGTGAACCTCTATGGCAGTGTTCTCCAACCTTGGGTCCCCAGATGTTTTTGACCTACAACTCCCAGCTGGCTGGGGCATGCTGAAAAATGCCCCCCATGGCTTATACTCGGGTCAGCACCCCCCCAGGACCCCTGCCGCCCCCCAACCCCCCTGCCACCCCCCGCCACCCCCCAGACACCCTACCTGCACCCGCCGCTGCCAAAATACCCCGCCGCCGCGGAAAAAGCCCCGCCGCCGCCGAAGCCCCCCCAGGACCCCCCCGCCACCCTAGGCTTTTGGGGCCTTTTTTTACCCTAAATTTACTTAAATTTACCCTAAGCTTATACTCGAGTCAATAAGTTTTCCCAGTTTTGGGGGAGTAAAATTAGGTGCCTCGGCTTGTATCCGGGTCAGCTTATACTCGAGTATATACGGGTAAGTCCTAAACAGAGGAAAGAACTATTTCGCAAAGTGAGTGGTTATTCACTTCACTGTTTGGTCCAGCCTTCCCCAACCTGGTTCCCCTCCAGATGTGTCCGACACATCTAGGTTGGGGACGGCTAGTTTAGTCAGTAAATCAGTTAGCTTAAATCTTTTGAAATGGACTATAATGGTGCCTTAGGATAATCGGGCAATTAACCAGATTTTTTTTTTAAAAAATGTTAATTATTATTAACACAAGAACTTACAACGATGGCAGGTGGTGGGCAGCATCTTAAAAGAGGCATTCTTCCTTCTCCCACACAAAGGAGGGCATGCCTCTTCTAAGAGGGTCGTAGCTGGGAGGAGCCAGGAGGGGGCCTCTGATATATACCCTCGAAAGTCGGGAGTTCTGTCTACGGCCTCGGAGGGGTTTTTCTGAACAGTCCTATGGGCCCCTCACTGGATGCTGTCTAGGGACCACGAGATTGTCTCTCAGCCTCAATAATAATATAACAACAACAACAACAACAAAATAATAATTATTATTATCATTATTAATATTACATTGATATCCCACTGTTTTTCCTCTTGCAAGGAACCCAAGGTAGCTTACGTGGCCCTCCTCCACTCCATTTTATATTTATCCTCCTCACAACAACCCTGTGAGGTACCGTAGGTTATGCTCGCTCGCCATCGCCTGAGCCATGAGTTGGGCTATGGAATTCTGCGCTAGTAGAAACTTCCAAGCGGCTGTTCTCAGGGACAGCCACACATCATGTGCGCGGCAGTAAATCTAACCGGGGGGGGGAGGAGAGTTTTTGAGAAGAGGGATGCCCCCCTCCCAATAAGACCACGGCCTACGCTTTGCCAGCACTACTACCTGAGATCCATTAACGAGAAGATGCCAGGAGCTGAACTGTTTACATGCAGTGGAACCAATAATATATATATATAATATATATATTATATACATACAGTCATGCCTTGGATTGAGAGCATAATTTGTTCCGGAAACGTGTTTTAATCCAAACACTCTTATATCAAAACGAAATCCCCCCCAAAAAAAATTTGTACAGAGATTTTTAATTTAAGCCGAACTACAGTACTTGTATTGCAAGACGTCGCTTGTATATCAAGTAAAAAATAAATAAATAAATATTTAAACATTTGCTTGTCTTGCAAGATGCTCTCAAACCAAGTTACTTGCAATCCAAGGTATTACTGTGTGTGTGGTGTGTGTGTGTGTGTGTATTTATATATATGGGGCACATGGTCCACCCCTAGGTTGCACCCTAAGATTTGGAACACATTTATTTATTTATTTATTTATTGCATTTGTTCACCGCCCATCAGCCAAAGGCTCCCTGGGCGGGTTACAAAGAGAAACAAGATAAAAACAGTCATCTTAAAAACAAAAGAATATAAAATAAAATGCAAAGCAATATAAAATCACACAATAAAACCAAGCAGCCAAAAAGAATCAGTCTGTAGGTACAGTAGAATAATAAAAATGAATAAAAATCAACTATTAAAATATTGGGCAAATAAAAAGGTTTTCACCTGGCGCCTAAAAGAATACAGAGTGGGCACCAGGCGCATCTCTTTGGGAGCTGATTCCACAAACGGGTGCCACAACTGAGAAGGCCCTTCCCCTTCCCCATGCGCTCGCAGATATTCTAACCACTGAATAATCTGTCTATATCGGACATTTTTACACCTCTTGCCCAAAAGGCACAGCACAAAGTCTACCATGTCATAGCGCCCAAACCTCCGGCAAACACCAAGTCAACCACGTTGCCACAAAATGTGGAGGTGTC
>JAHFWL010001084.1:0-33837 GCA_021292165.1 Shinisaurus crocodilurus
ACTGAGAGACAGACAGACCACAGAAAGGAAGGGACACAGAGAAGCAGTCAGAAAAGAGAGAGAAAGAGAGAGGTCTAAATCACGTTGTCCTTAGCTGGGACTCTGGGAGTTTGCCATCTAAGCCTCAGGGAAGTTTCCAGGCATTTTCTGGCTTTGTGGGCAATGAGCCAGCAATCTCTCTGGCGGAAGGAAGTTATGTCCAGATTTGCCTGGCCCCAGTAATCAACTTTAAGCAGTCCTTCTTCCCTCCCTTCACCCTCCTCTGCTGTCCAAACTCCAGACCCCTTTACAGCACAATCAGAGAGGGAATTTGTAACACCATCACAGAGGAAAGCAAGGGAACAGGCTCCGGAGTCCCTCAGCAGCAGCACACCTGCAGTTCTGGAAGCCTCGGGCTAGTTAGGATCCAGGCCTATAAAATTCAAGGAGGCCAGCATGAGTTAAAAGGGCAACTTTAAAAGCAAGCGCGGAGAAACGGCCATCTTGAGCGGATGCTACAACAACGCAACTTCTGCAAAGCTGATCCGACTAAACCAATTATTAGCAGTGTCCCTGAGTTTGAGCGGAGTTTGGCTCATGGTCATTGTGTGAGAATGTGACTTCTTCCAGCCCCCACCCCGGGGATATGAAAGGCTAAACTCACTAAAAACATGGCTATTCAGGCGGGAATATGGGGTGGGTTAAGATTTTAAAATTTTTACACTGTTTTAAATGTATTTTATATTTTATCGTGTTGTACGTCGCCCAGAGTGGCCGGTTTGCCGGCCAGATGGGCGATTCATAAATACAACAAACAAACAAACAAACTGCACACTAGGTTAAATATGTACCGCACAGCAGATCCTCACCATTTTGTTTGCCTTAGTGTAAGCCTGTCGGGGAGCAATCTGGATTTAAGCCTTACCACTCCAGCCACTTTCCTCCCCCCGCCCAATTCAGCCATGGTGGGTAGCTCCAATGCCAGTGGGGCGGTGTATCCACTCCGGGTTTCAGTCTGAACTTAAAAGCTATCCATGGCGCTGAACCAATTTTGGGTTTAGGGTTCAGCACCATGGAGAGCCCTTAAAAGTTCGGGCTGAAACCTGGAGTGGATACACCGCCCCACTGGCATTGGCGCCCCCCAGCCGCCACTGCCCAAATCCACCCCTCTCTCACACTGACACGGGGGCTAAAAACAGGGGGGGGATGACTCCATGGGTGCCCACGGAGGTTTCCCACTCTTTTTTCAGACCCTGTGATGGTGGGCACTAAAATTCAGCCCGTGTGTGAGTGAGTGATTTCTGGGGAGGGGGAGGGGCTGGGTGGGAAAGTTTAAACCTCTCCTACCTGCGCATGGTGGTCCCAATCCTGATCACCCCCCTCAACATGCTTACACTAAGATAAACAAAATGGTGAGTTTCAGCTGCATGCTACTTATTTAGCACGCAGTGTCCTTTAAGAGGGCCGCTACCAGGCAGGCCTTTTTGGTTGTGGCATCCTTGTATGGACTGCCTTCCCCAGAGAGGCCCATCTAGCATCTTTCTTGTTTATTTTTTTGGTGGGAAACATGGCCTTTTTAGGAAGGCCTTCATTTTGCTCTGCCTTTGAATGAGCGAATGATGTTGCAAAACTGAGTCTGGCAGCGAGGAAGAGGTTAATGCCGAAACAGTCCGACTGGAAGGGCCGCCTCAAACAGATTAAAGGGAGAGAGTGAATCTCATTTGGGTCTCTTATTTGAAGGCAGCTGAGCCCAAGGGGAAACGAGAGAGATTTATTTTAGCCAAGGGGGTGCCTAATAGTTGATCATCATGTGAAATCTTTATGCCCGGCTGGGGGCCTTCCCTTGAATTGCTGCACCTGTCCACTGCGCTGAAGCTCAGCGCTACAGCAGCCATAAGGGGAAGGCTCAAATGCAGCTGGTTGGCACCTGCGCTGCATGCCGGAGGCCCCGGGTTCGATCCACGGCATCTCCAGTTAAAAGATCAGGTATAAGAGATATAAATGAAGGAATGAAAGAGAAAGGAAGGAAGGACAAACAACACGAAAGCATTTCCTTTCCCCAAGACCTGTGTTTCAAGGTTCCTGGTTGCACAGAGCGCCCACTGCATGGATAGCCCCTTGCACACAAATGCCAAATGTGCCGCTGCCGAGGCAAGCAAGCCTGGTCCCCCTCGCACATTCACTGAATGCATGGGGATTCATGTGTGGTTTTGCAAATTTTCTTATGTTCTCTTGTACCGCTTGCTTTTCTTTTTCTTTCTTTTTTTTGGGAGGTCATGACATTTTATTTTATTTCCAAAAATAAGGTTAATAAAATAAAGGCAACAAAAAGGAGGAGGATATACATATAATACTAAATCAAGATCAGTAAAGAAACTGTTTCCTTTTCCCTTTCTAGATGTAGGTCCCCATATGCATTCGGAACGATATTTCTGCAAACGGGGGCGGAAGAACAAGCAAGTAAATATGAACATATTCCATCAGTATTTTGGAACAAAAGAAGCTGGGGAACATGGGCGGGATGCACTGCAGCACGCATGTCGTACTTGTGGGTTTCCCGCTGTGTGAACATTTAATGGAGTGTGTCGTTTCGTTCTAATGGCCTGTAAAATAGGCACCAGGCCCACCTCCTTATCACTGCTACCTTTCAGTGCCACCACTGAAAAGGCCCTCTCCTTTGTAGTGACATATAGCACACTTCCGATAAGGAAGTCACTGGGAGCAGATCCTCAGCAGAAGATCCCAAGGCATGGGCAGGCTGGTATGGAAAGAGGTGCCCCTTCAGATGTTTTGGGTCCCGAGCCTTTTAGGGCTTTAAAGCTAAGTACCAGCACCTTGAATTGGCCTGACAGCAAACAGGCAACCAGTGCAGTGTTTTTAAAATGGGGGTCATATGAACAAACCCAGCCGTACCCAGTTAAAATCCTGGCAGCTGAATTCTGTGCAAGCTGGAGCATCAAGCTTTTTAATGGTTCCTGTTTTAACTGTGATGGTGGAATGTATTATTGTCTTGTTGTTGTATTTTGTAAGCCACTTTGGGGGACTTTTATTATTTTTTATTTAAAAGATGGGATATGAATGGACTAAACAATAAATAAATAATAAAGGAGAGCCAGTGTGGTGTAGTGGTTAGAGCGTTGGACTGGAACTCAGGAGATCCGGGTTCTAGTCCCTGCTCAGCCATTAAACTCACTGGCTGGCTTTGGGCCAGTCACCGACTCAGCCTAACCTACCTCCCAGGGTTGTTGTGAGAATAAAATGGAGAGGAGGAGGATTATGTAAGCCGCCTTGGGTTCCTTGCAGGGAAAAAAAGCAGGATATGGATGATAACTACTGAATTGATGAATAAAGTAGGTGATGGGCATGCCCTGTGCCTGCAATTCAGGGGGTTTTCTACCTCTACACATTGCCATGGATAAACCGTTAGTTACCCTTCATGCACGTGTGTGGCGTGTGGTTCTTTGGTCCTCGCCGGTTTGGCGATATATCTGACATACATCTTGTGTTATATACTCATCGAAACGGGTGGTATCCAGTTGGTGTCCCTCCGCTGATGGAAGGCATTGATTAACAGAATTGGGGGCAGGGTTTTTGGTGGGTCCCCCATCCCCTGGAGCAGATTTGGGGCAGTGGGCAGTGGGGGTGATTGCTACAAATCCTGTTCCACCACTGACGGATGTCTTCCATTGGGACAGCACTGGATGCAACCCAGTGTACTTTACATATTAGGTAACACAAGCAGTAGAAAGTTTACCCAAGCCTTTCAGTGACTGTTCCTGGGCAAAACAGCCCACTTTAATGTCTACAAGGACAGTGGTAGTTGCTTATTCAAGGAATTCTAGGTTAAGGAAGCCTAGGGGTTTTTTTGGGTTGTTTTTTTTTGCTAAGGCTCTTTTATACGTGGCAAATAACCTGTCTTTGTTGACATATCTTTAAGGCTGTAGCCACCTGCGGATGGATGTGCAGCACTGCAGAGGGCTTTCTCGGACTCCCTCGTGTTTCCCTCTGGGTTAGGGAGCAACAGCTGAGGGGGGGGGGAAGAAATCGTTTTCCTCGGGGGGGGGGGAATGGAGAGAGTCCTGTAGATTCAAGATTTCTTTATGGAGCCTTGCAAATGGAAAACAACGGTGTTCTGAGTCTGGAAAAATTTGCACATCCCCGGGGATTCTATCGATTTGTTTATTATTTATTTATCATATTTATACCCCACCTTTTTTCCTGCAAGGAACCCAAGGTGGCTTACATAATCCTCCTCCTCCTCCTCTCCTCTCCATTTTACCCTCACAACAACCCTGTGAGGTAGGTTAGGCTGAGAGTCAGTGACTGGCCTAAAGTAGTCACCCAGTGAGCTTCATGGCCGAGCGGGGACTAGAACCCGGATCGCCTGAGTCCCAGTCCAACACGCTCACCACTACGCCACACAGGCTTTCAACTTCATCTTCATGGGTGGGGGGTTCCCCTCCCCCCGAATAACAATGATAATGATAATGATAATTCCTGCACTGGTCCTGTTCAAAATACAAAATACAATGGCTTCCTGTCAGTTTGGACGCTGGACGCCTGCCCTGCATTCTGCTGTGACAAGAGATGTACAGGGCCTTCTCTGTGGGGCACTTCAATTGTGGGTGGGACTCCCTCCCAAGGTTAAACAGCCCCCTTCTTTGATGTCTTCAGGTGGGTGGTTAAAACAGTCTTATTCCAACAGGCTTGTACTGTCTTTTAATCTTGCTGGCTGTGGCCACCTTTATATATAATCTGTTTTATTCTAGCCTTTCATTCTCTCTGGTTTTCATTGGAAACTCCTGGCCCCACCCCAACCCCCTTTTTTTTAGTTCAAAAGCTGGTATATAAATATTTTTGTAAAGACTGTTTAAAATTTTTGTCTCTGACAGTTTCTCTCGCTGAGGGTAAGCTCCTTTTGCTTCGTTTTCAGCCATTGTCCAATTTAGGGGTACGTTTGGGTCAACTCTCAAAGGGGGCTAAAGGGGCACCAGGGGCGGTGTGCATGAACACAATTCACGCTGCTTTGGGAGGGGAGCGGGGCTTCCACCTTCCTCTTTTCTCTTTCCTTACAGTTGAAAAGCCGCTGGCTCAAACGTCCCCCCTGGGAATCATGCTGGCATGCACAGACACATGGTGTGGGACTACAACTCCTATCAGCCAGCATTTCCAGGGATGGCGGGAGTCGTAGTCCCAAGACCGTCTGGAGGGCGCTTCCGGTTCATTTTCTAAACCCTAGAGCAGTGTTCTCCAAGCCTTGGGTCCCCAGATGTTTTTGGCCTACAACTCCCAGCATGCCCCAGCCAGCGTAGCTGGCTGGGGCATGCTGGGAGTTGTAGGCCAAAACGTCTGGGACCCAAGCTTGGAGAACACTGCCCTAGGACAAGCCACACACACTCCCCAGCTTCAGACAACATGGTACACCTCAGGAGTAATAACGTACTGAGGTTTAGCGTGTCGTGCAAACCTTGCCATTACCAATAGCTTCAGATTTTGGTAGTATCTGGCACAGCCTCCTGGGTACCCTCCGGTGTGTGTTGGAGCACAACACGCTTGCTGGGGAGCGCTGGCATGTAGTCCAGCACACTCTGGAGGGCGCCCGGTTGGGGGACGCCGCTCTAATATTTGACAGGAACGGCACACGTGCCAGCAGTATTTGACCAGCAGACCTTGACACGCAGTAGATAAATAACAAGAGATGTTGACCAGACTTGCCGTACGTGGCGGTGTGTTAACGCATGCAGGTCTCACAGGCGCAGGGCCGGCACTCTTCTATTAGCAGGGATGCTGACCTCATCTGCCACCCCCCCGCTCCGAATTCCTCAATTCCCTCTGAGCTGAGCTGCATCCTCACAGTAGCTGGGGTGGGAATGAATTTCCCCCAGCAACAATATATGTTTCCGGTTCCGATGCAAAGTCTTTTCGGGTGGCTGGTCTTGAATAGGCAATCAAGAAGACCCAGCCCCCACAAGCTTTACAAAAGACCTGTTCCCTACCGGATGGAACTCCTAAGAAACTGGCTTGTTGACTTGATATGGACCCACCCAGCTGCCTGCATTTTGGGGACTCTCCTGGGGCCGCAGCTATGGGGACTGTCAAAATTTACCACTACACCACCGGCCGCGGCATTGGTATATATCGCAGTACATCCAACAGCTGGAATTAGTTCATTGCGCCAGTCAAAACGGGCAACCTCCAGTTTTGATGTCAAATTTCAACCCCAACGCTGAAATGGGGCATTTTCTGCGGTCAGCCTTCAGCCTCCTGTGGAAAAAGTCACCAAGGACTTCACCGTCAGTCTGCCCCAGCAACTTGTGGCTCACGCTGGCTCAGCTTGTCTGAGTGTGGAAAGCTAAGCAGGGTCAGGCCTTGTTGTTACTTGGATGGGAGACCCCTCCTCTAGTTTCCTGCATTGAGCAGGGGGTTGGACTCGATAGCCTTGTAGGCTCCTTCCAACTCTATCAGATCTATGACACGGATAAGCTGTAGAGATGCTGTTTTTGCCCTGCGCAATAAACTGCAGGACAAGCAGAATAGTTCAGATGATGGCTAGGCAGAAATGTATCCACTACTCAGGGACATAGTGCGCATGCCCGCTTGCAAGGACTGTTATCTTCGCATGGTGGTGTACACTGCGCATGTCCAGTGTAGAGCCAAAAGGCGTTAGCTCTATTGTTCTGAGATCTTAGCAGCATCTGCACACGTGTGACTTATAAAACCTGGATTCCATAATAGTAGTACGCTTGCGCATATTCAGGGCTCACTCCATATTTATTTGGAGCTGGGACATGCAGCTGCATTATCTGATTGAATAAAGCTTTGTTCTTAAACTTCTTTACCTGCGTTTGGCTGATGATGGATTGACCTAATCGGCTAGACTCGAACCCAGGGCTACTTGAGCCCTTACCACACCTGAGCCTGCCTTTTTGGTTGCCTGTATTCACCAGGTATTCACCAGGTTTTGAAATGTCGCAAACGCTTTTGTCTCGGCATGAGTCCCCCCACCCGGCCGTGCTGTCAGACACGCAGCTTCCGCTGTGGAGATGGTGGCGTACCTGTGACTGAGATGGTGGGAGTTAGCGCCCGGGACCGATAATCGCCATCGTGCCCAGCCCGGTCACCGCCCTGCGGCATCTGGCTGGTCATAATCGGAACGCTGGACGAGAACGTTCCAGCCTGGCGCCAGAATTCTGCCCTTATTGTACTGTCCATTCCTACTGGAACGACCTACTAGTAGTTCTTCTGCTTCGGTTCTCTCCCTGTCTGACATCCAGGCAAGTCTCCACATTTTTAGTGGAAAAGCCCAGATCACGGGCAGAAAGCACATCTCCTTGTTTGCTACAGTGCGGGCAGGCGGTCCCTGGTTTGCTTTGTTTCCATCCAGCTGTTTTTAATTCAGTTTCCTAGCAGTGAAGCGTCAGGGATGGTGGTGGCGGCGACACCCACCACTCTGAATGCCATTGTATTCTCACTCACCGTGGCAACGCCTCAGCCAATAACGTTAGGAGGAGGCAGTGGCGGCTGGTGCCTCCCATGTCAGTGGGGTGGTGTATCCACTCCGGGATGCAGTCTGAACTTTTAAGGAGCTATCCATGGTGCTGAAGACCCTTTAAAATTCAGACTCAAACCCAGCGTGGATACACCACCGCCCCACTGAGATGGGAGCCACCAGCCGCCACTGGGAGGAGGTGGTGTGATGGCCAACGGGGATTCTGTTCTGCGTGGACCCGGGTCTTGAAGGAAAACCTTCTTCGCGTGTCCGTCTACCCGGCAATGAACCGTTCGTGTGGCCAGTTTGGCACTGCAGTGGACAGAGGCGTCTGGTGGACCCCCCTGGAAGAGGCAGGTATGGAATCACAGAGACTGTCGGGACTGGAAAAGCTCCTTTAGTCCGATCGCCTGCCAACGCGAGAAACCCACTCGGTGGGAAAGCCTTCTCTGCAGATTTTGCGGCCTTTGCGCACCCTGAAATGGTTCTGTCCACCATGTTGACTCAACAACGTGGGGCACATCCAAAACTACCTATCTTGTCTTGCGTTCGTTTTCATTTTGTGCCCTTCATGGGAGTTGTGGGAAATTGTCGGCGGCGCAAGGGTCAGGTGCAAACACATTCGTGTTTGCTTATTTATGTAGCCCAACGTTCCTCCAGTGAGCTCGTGGTGGCACGCATGGTTCTGCTGCTTTACCCTTTTGTCCTCACAACAACCCTGTGGGGTAGGTTAGGCTGAGAGAGAGTGACTGGCCCAAGGTCACCTGGTGAGATTCACGACTGTGCGAGGATCTGAACCTGGTTCTGGTCCAACACTCTAACCACTACACCACACTGCCCCATTCTGTGGTTTTGATGCTGCTCTTCTGGAGACTTGGGGGAGAACATGGATAACTCCGCACTAACTAAGACTTAGTTCCGCGCTAAGACTTAGTTACTGGCACAGCCAGAGCTTTCACTGAAAGTATATTGGTATTTTGGCCCCGCCCCTTTTGCCGTTGGTTCCACCCACTACTGGAATGTGGCCCCCGAGAGCTGCCCTGAAATTGAATCTGGCCCAGGGGCTGACAGAGGTTCAACATGCTGGATCCTGCTGGCCTCCACTTCCGCAGCTCCTGGTGTATCCTCACCCCACACCCCACAGCAAATCTTTGGCTACTGGCTAAGATGGGAACATGCAAAGAAGGCAAATGCTATTTTGGGCTGCATTAATAGAAGTATAGCTTCCAAATTGCGGGAAGTGATAATTCCCCTTTACTCAGCACTGGTCAGGCCTCATCTTGAGTACTGCATTCAGTTCTGGGCACCACACTTTAAGAAGGATGTAGACAAACTAGAGAGGGTTCAGAGGAGGGCAACAAGGATGATCAAGGGACTGGAAACAAGGCCCTATGAGGAGAGACGGAAAGAACTGGGCATGTTTAGCCTTCAGAAGAGGAGACTGAGGGGAGATAGGATTGCACTCTTCCAGTATTTGAAGGGATGTCACACAGAGGAGGGCAAAGATCTCTTCTCGATCATCCCAGAGTGCAGGACATGGAATAATGGGCTCAAGTTACAGGAACCTAGATTCCACCTAAACATCAGGAAAAATTTCCTGACTGTCAGAGCAATAAAACAATGGAATCAACTACCTAGGGAGGTGGTGGGCTCTCCCACTCTGGAGGCATTCAAGGTGCGGCTGGACAGCCCTCTGTCGGGGATGCTTTGACCTGGATTTCTGCGTTGCGCAGGGGGTTGGACGTGATGGCCTTATAGGCCCCTTCCAACTCTACTTTTCTATTATTTCTATGATCTCTCTGGCTGGGTTTGTACGGCACCTGCCCAGCAGGGGAGGCCAGCAACGCCTATGTCACTGGGGCTTCTTATCCTTCACAGGTTTTATTTTGAGCTTTGTAGGAGCTATCCATGGTGCTCCATGGTGGTGACCCTATTTGGGGTGGGTGAGTGGAGTTCAGCACCACCCCCACCCTTGACTACAAGACTATTCAGTACCATGGACAGCTCCTATAAAGCTCAGGATAAAAGCTGCAATGGATAAGGAGCCCCACTGACACAGGCATCCCTGGCCTGCCCTTCTGCCCAGCATTCCAGAGGCCGTGGTGGCACACGGGATGCTACGGGCGGGGTCTGTCTTGTTTAATTGATTATACGTAAGCCACTCTGGGAGCCATTTTGGGCTGAGGAGCGGCCTAAAAATATTTCAGATAAACAAATAATTAATAAGTCAGTGTCCTTGTTGCAGCGCCTTCGCATCCCTGATGCAGCATCGCTGCAAATGACACGAATCTCTGGTTCAATTGCCGTGAGAAGGATCCTGGATAGCAAACCAGGGAAAGGACGCCCTGCCTGAGACCTTGACGAACAGGTGCCGCCAGTCACACGGCTACCCCAATACCGGCTACTTGGACCCATGGTCTGACTCAGTCATTTGATCTCACGCACATCCAAAGCCTGTTCCGAAGATCCTGCCACATTCTAGTTCAGTGTTCTCCAACCTTGGGTCCCCGGATGTTTTTGGCTTACAACTCCCAGCATGCCCCAGCCAGCATAGCTGGCTGGGGCATGCTGGGAGTTGTAGGCCAAAAACATCCGGGGACCCAAGGTTGGAGAACACTGAGCTAGCTAGACCAGGATCTTCCATCAGAATCTGTATATCCACGTTTTTAAGGAACTGTCCGTGGTGCTGAACCTATTTTGGGGCTTAGGCTGACATCGGAGCCACCAGCCTGCACTGAGGATTGCTATCCCGGCATTGCTGAGTCCGTGACCATGGCTGAGATTATTTGAGCCAGAGATTCGTGTCCTTGGCAGCAGTACTGCATCAGGGACGCGAAGGCGCCTGCAAGGACACTGACTGACTTATTATATTCATTTATTTATTTATCTCAAGGAGCGCCTCCAGCAACATCAAGTAGGCCGCTCAACAAGGTCTGCCACGGACGGCCTTCTCCTTATCCCATCAGCCAGAGCAGCCAGGCTGGTGGGGACTAGGAAGAGGGCCTTCTCTGTGGCGGCCCCCACATTATGGAACTCCCTCCCTAGTGACCTTCGCCATGCCCCCTCCGTGATGAGCTTCCGCCATGCATTAAAAACATGGCTGTTCAGGCGGGAATATGGGGTGGGTTAGGTTTTTAATGAGAATTTTTTTATATTGTTTTAATTATTATATTTTATTGTGTTTTATTGTATTTTAATTGTACATCGCCCAGGGTGGCCGGGTGACCGGCCAGATGGGCGATTGATAAATGTAATAAATAAATAATAAATAAATAAAATATTTGAAATATTTTTTAGGCCGCTCCTCGGGCCAAAATGGCTCCCAGAGTGGCTTACATATAATCAATCAATTAAACAAGACAGACCCTGCATGTGCTCTACCGCTGGCGTAGAAGTGCGCGCGTGCGTGCGTGAGTCACCACTGCTCCTTCAGGTTGCGGCCGTCTGTGGCTCACGCTGGCTCAGCTTGTCTGAGCGTGGAAAGCTAAGCAGGGTCAGGCCTGGTTGTCACTTGGATGGGAGACCCCCTCCTCTAGTTTCCTGCATTGAGCAGGGGGCTGGACTTCGATGGCCTTGAAGGCCCCTTCCAACTCTATGATCCTATGATCTTAAGAGTGGGGACGCGCAAACACACTTTGCCTTTCTTTTTATTTGCGCCGGTGTTTGTGATCTTTTTAGCAAAATCGTGCTGTGCATTTTCTTCCATTCATCTCTGAGCTGTAGAAGTTCCCTTTCTCCTGGGGATCTGATAGATGCATTCTGGAGTGGCTTTCCTGTCCTCAAATAGGGCCAGCTGGTAGGAGAGCGTACGTAGCTCCTTGTCGAGTTCCTCGTTGGTGTCAATCAATGAATATTTCTGGATTTCCAGCTGGTTTATCTTCTTGTAGGCTTCGTCTGTCTTTTCCCGCATAGCGATCACTTTCCTCTGCATCTCCTCCATCACGATCTTAAACTTTTCTATGGTATCTTGTAAACTGTGGCTCATCTTTTCGACTGATCTGAGCTTGTTTCCTTTGCTTCCGAGTGCAAGAGTTGTTTTTCCCAAGATCAAGGCTGACCCCTGTGTTTCTGAGCTCGTTGATCTGGTTTGTAAATTTTCTTTGGCCACAGACGGGCTCCTTAATGGATCTTGGCTAGATTGCTCATTCAGTGGCACTGGCTTTTACTTTGAAAACAAATAGAAAAAAGTGTTGTGGTTCATGTTTCGTACATTTATATATCTCTTTGTTCCAATACACCGGAGGCATCCTAGAGTCTAAAACAGCCTTCGCCAACCTAATGCACATCAGATGTGTTGGAACGCAACTCCCATCTTTCTTAGCCAGCATAGCCATTGGCTCTGCTGGCTGTGGATGATGGGACTTGTGATGCAACACATCTGGTGGGCATTTAGGTTGCGGAAGGCTGGTCTAAAATGATGGCTTTCAGTTGGCCTCAGCCGTGCCAGTGGAAGAACATAAGAACATAAGAAGAGCCATGCTGGATTAGACCAGACCATCTAGTCCAGCCTTCTGTTCACACGGTGCCCAACCAGCTGCCCATGGGAAATCCACAAGCAGGGCATGAGTGCAACAGCACCCTCCCACCCATGTTCCCCAGCAACTGGTGTACAATTGGAACCTCAGTGTTTTGCCACTGTCCTCTGATCAGGACTGGTGCAAGGCAGTTTGGTGCCCTAGGCAAGATCAGATATTTAGCACCCCCCTTTCCCACTTGAGAGCGCTGTATTTTTTTTTCAAGGCGTTTCTGGTGCCCCCTTTAGCCCTGCGCCCTAGGCAGCTGCCTAGTTGGCCCAATGGTAGCACCGGCCCTGCCTCTGATGCATCAGGATGGATTGGAATTTGATTTTCTAAATCCACAGGGTGGATGGGGACTTCAACCCTACCAGCCCCGACTTCCAGAGGAACAGGAATGGCGGTTTGAAGCTTTTTCGCAGGGCTCTCGCCCAGGGAAAAGAAGCAGCCTGGTTTCTGGGGTAACCAGATAAAACTTCTCTGGCTACCAATCTGCCTCGGATAAGAGACAGATCGAAGGATTAACCTCATATGCTCCGTAAGTGCAAGTTCCTTGTCAGAGGCGGGATTTTTCCACAGAGAGATTCTTCCTCCAGCAAGTTCTGAGCGGCAGGGGAGTGGCAGGAGTTAACAACGTCCTCGAACCAGGTTCCATATATCTGAATTAGGGCTTATGCTCTGATTCCCCTTCCCCCACCAACGCGTAGCTCCCTCCCTCCCACCCAATTCACAGTGTGGGATTTCTGGTCGCCGGTTGACGGGGCTGAGTAGGAATTTTGGCTCACCATTGCTGATTGGCCTGGTGGTGGTGTGCGTGTTTCGCCTACTCTACACTGTGTTCTTGGGTTGGGTGCTTTTTTGTTTTGCGGAGTCTCCCTGATTTGGTCACATTGGCGGTAAGTGCGGGTTTTAGGCAGTGGGGTGAGGTTTGGTGATCATCCCACGGCACCTTTCAGGTGACTGGCGATACCTTAGCCTCACATGAGCCCAGTTTCACGGCACGGCCAGGGAGATAGGGTCCGCCTTTGAGGCCAATTCCTCTCACCCGCATGGCGTTTCATGGCCCCGTGCGGTGACATGGAGGAGGCCTTCCGACACTGCATGGTGTAAAATTGGGGAGTGGCGAGTTACAGCGCCACACCTCCGATTGGGATGCTTCGCCCATTGAAGGGTATACTGGCCGAGAGCCGGTTTAGCTAGCACCCGCACTCGTCCCTTCCCAGATCCTCGAATCAATAAATGTGGCCCATAATTTCACCATCATTCTGTGTCTCGACTCTTATTTCCTCTTTTGCGCGCGCAATTATGAGACAAGATCCGCAACTCTCCACCAACTGTCACCACAACCTTTTCATTTTATAGCCTGATACTGGTCTACCCCCCCCCCCCCAGTCAGTGCTTATAGTGTGTGTGTGTGGGGGAGAGTGTTGGAGGCCCTTAACATAATCCACAAGCCCCTTAACCAGAGGCCTTCCGATTTCAGCTAAAACCATGCCTCCGCTGGTTAGTCCTACTTAAAGACGCCCAGTGGAATGAGTGAGTACACAAACCCACTCTAACCTTCTAAAGAGAGTAGCGAAGGGGGCCCTTGCCCTCCTGTGATTCAAGCACTGCCTTTCCCCAGTATTAAACCCCCCCCCAAAACCAACCTCTTTCTCACCAGCTGCCAGCTTTTGTTTCACTTGATTTTTTCCTGCAGCTGTTCTTAATCTTTCCCTCGCCCAGAGTTGACATGTCAGGGACTGCGGTGATGGTGGTGGGAAAAGCACTCTGAGCATCATTATTTTGTCACTTGCCATGCAAACATCTCGGCCAATCACATGACAGGGAAGCAATGCGAGGCAACAAATGCCTGGGTCCAGACAGCACGATAACCCACACTCAAGGGTTCAGTAGGGGTTGAGTGTGGGTTGTCGTTGAACCATGGGTTGTTGTTGAAATGTGGGTTATCGTGCTGTCTGAACCCAGCAGAGATAACAAACCACGGTGAGCAATCCACAGTTCACAATCCAACCACAAAGCATGGGTTCTCTTCGTGGGTTGTTCATGGTTAAGAAGCCATGGCTTGTTAGCGCAGCTGGGTTCAGACAGCATGATAACCTACAGTTCAACAACAACCCATGGTCCAACAACAACCCACACTCAACCCAAACCATGGCTCGTTGGGTTGTGAAGTGTGGGTTGTTCACCATGGTTCGTCATCTCGGCTGGGTTCAGACAACACGATAACCCATGTTGCAACAACAACCCATGGTTCAACGACAACCCACAGTCAACCCGTAACCGGATGGGCGATTAACAAATATAATAAAATAAAATAAATAAATAAAAATAAAACCTTTGAGTGCGGGTTATCATGTTGACCGAACACAGTCACTGAGTCCCCCTCTGACCCAGAGGGACGGGGGGATCCACGCTGAAGAACATGGCCCCCGTATCCATCAAACCGGTGGCGACTGGTTCCCTGTGTCGTCTTGAGTTCTGTTGAGCTGACACCAGCTGCAATACCACTTTTGGGCCAGCCTCAGAGGTGGCACTGAAGAGCAGCAGGGAGCAGGCCAGCTGCCCCCTCCTCTAGCAAGTATGTACTGCTGAGTCCTGCCACTAGAATTCCGGTTCAAGACCCCCCCACCCCGGCCCACTCCATGCTTTATATGTTTTCAATCATGTTTGTAGCAATTTTGCAAGTTTATCTGTTTTTGTTAACAGTATCGCACGGCGTACGTGTGTGTGTGTGTCATGTCTTCAACCTTGTCGTTTCTGCTGCAGAAGAATTGTTACCGGTATATTTAAAGTGCATCGGGATTTCTCTGCACCTGGAGGTGTCTGCTTCCTTTTTTGCAGAGCTGCTTCTGTGTCAGTCAACCCGGCCTTGGTGGTAACCTTTACAACAGCCCTGTTGTGGTAGGCCTGAGAGATGCTGGCTTTCGTGGCTGTGGCGAGAATTTGAACCGGGACCACTTTAGATCTCAGGCTGGGGGATGATGGGGATTGTAGTCCTGCACATCTGGAGGGTGCCAGGTTGGGCTGATTCATAAATGCTCAGAATCAGCTTTTAGGACACAATCCTATAGGCTGCTTAGACAGAAAAAAAGTCCTACAACTCCCAGCATGCCCCAGCCAGCATAGCTGGCTGGGGCATGCTGGGAGTTGTAGGACTTTTTTCTGTCTAAACATGCATAAGATTGCACCCGTAGGCATCTAACCCTTTTTGCTCCCAAATTACATAAGAGCTTCAGAGAAAGAATGGCATCCATGCACACCAGTCACTCAAAGTAATCCAGCTCTTATTTTTTTTAATATATAACTGTTCTTAAAATAAAATTAAAAAACCAGCCCGCAGGCAGAAACACACACACGAACTGTGGCTATTAACTCTCCCTAAGAGCTTTTCCGGTCAGGTGCTTTTATTGCAATAGATGTACAACTGCTGCTTGTTTTGTCGTAGGAGATCTGGATGTCTTTAGACTCCCGCAGGGATATTGCATTGCCCCAGAATTTGAGCCACAGTAATGACATTCACTGGGAAAATGCAATTTCCCCCTCATCCTACCCTGGCGGCCGGTGGGTCTGGGGTGGTAGCATTTGTGCAGGGGGCAACATGTATTCATTGGCCCAAGCGTTATGGGCAGTTTCCATTAGCTCTGTCACCTGATTGAAGAAATCTTAGGGAGAAATCCTATGCCTGTTTAGAAAGAAAGAAAGAAGTCCTACATGTCCCAGCATGCCCCATCGAGCATTATCCAGGTAGGGCTGGGAATGATTCCTGGAGAGCTGTTGCCAATCAGTGTAGACTGGGGTGGGCAACTCTGGGTTGTCTGGGGGCCAATTTCCAGCCGCCCACTCCTGTGGGCCACACTTCTGTCACCACTGCAGCACTAGCAAAGAAAAATAAAAAATAAAAATAAAAAATGGCATTTCCCCACTGAAATTCAGCTAGGGAGGAGCACTAGGAAGAATCATAGAATCATAGAATCATAGAAAAGTAGAGTTGGAAGGGGCCTACAAGGCCATCGAGTCCAACCCCCTGCTCAATGCAGGAATCGAGGTCAAAGCATCTCTGACAGATGTCTGTCCAGCTGCACCTTGAATGCCTCCAGAGTGGGAGAGCCCACCACCTCCCTAGGTAGTTGATTCCATTGTCTTATTGCTCATTAAGATGGTGAAAGCAACATAGATTTCATAGATCATAGAGTTGGAAGGGGCCTACAAGGCCATCGGGTCCAACCCCCTGTAACCACTGTGGCGTAGTGGTTAGAGTGTTGGACTAGGGACTCGGGAGACCCCGGTTCTAGTCCCCGCTCGGCCATGAAACTCACTGGGTGACTTTGGACCAGTCCCTGACTCTCAGCCTTACCTACCTCACAGGGTTGTTGTGAGGATAAAATGGAGAGGAGGAGGAGGAGGAGGATTATGTAAGCCGCCTTGGGTTCCTTGCAGGAAAAAAGGCGGGGTATAAATATAATAAATAAATAAATAAATAAAACTAGAGGAGGGGGTCTCCCATCCAAGTAATAACCAGGCCTGACCCTGCTTAGCTTTCCACACTCAGACAAGCTGAAGCAGCGTGAGCCACAGGCCATACATTTGGTTTTTCTAAGTCTCTGCAATTTGTGGCCAAATTCCAGCTGCAAACCACCCTGTAGTATATTTTTGCCACCCCCGCGTTACCAAATTCGGTGGCATAGTGGGGGGCGGCAGTGGCCATTGCGGGGGCCGCAGAAGTGGAAGTGGGGGCACATATGCGGCCCGTGTGTTGCCCACCCCGGGGTAGGCAATTCTGCGAGATGACTCAGTGGCCTGTCTCAGAAACACAGGGGCCTGCCTCATGTTACGCCAAAGCCGGAAAACATCCATATACCTCTACGTCTCTCGCTGTGACGGGAGACAAGACGGCCGCGGCTTCTCCTGCCCCTCCCTCCCTGGGCATCTGCCCCCTCCCCAGCCCGGAGCAATCGACCAGGGCTACAAGCACGGCACACAGCAATTGCAGGGAGAGGGAAGGCAGTCGTCCAGCTCGTTCTGAGTGACGTGTCCAACGGCCGGGCGTCACTGCACGGTAGCGAAAGTGTGACCGTTGCTGCCTCGGCGAAGGCCGGCAGGGCAAACCATCGTGCCGCTTAAGAAAAACACGCAGGACGACAGATGAATTAGGAGAACCAGGCCACGCCGGCTACGAATGCGACACTTTCTGGAAGGGCGCCACACGTCGGCCACCCACAACCCTCTCCTCACCAGCTCCTGTTCCTTCCGGGATGCTTAGGGGAGCTGAGTTCTTCTGTGCTCTCCGCAGAAAGCTCGTGGTCCGCCTCCGAGAGGGAGCAGTTCAGCCTCGCCCAGCAGGGGCGCCGCCAGAGAGGGGAGCGGAAGTCCTGGGCTAGATACACCAGGGCTGGCGTCAGGGGGGGCAGGCATGGTTGGGCCCTTGCCAAGAGCCCACACCACAGCAGGGGGCCGACTGAGAAGAGCCCCCTGGAGTTGCTTCTCCACCTCCCCATGGCCACCTGCTTGTTCACCTGCCTCTCGCTCTGGCCCAGGCAACGGTGGTGGTGAGGAGGAGGAGCAGGAGATGCCGCGGCCTGCTTCCTCCGGGGCTCCCTGCCTGTCAAGCAAGCAAGTGGCAGCAAGGATGAGGAAGAGGATGAGGAGCAAGAGCAGCCGGTGACAAAGGCAGTGTGAAGGGAGACACACTGAGGGACGGGGCCCACTGAGGGTGTCCTGCCCAAGGGTCCTCCAAAACCAGGAGCCGGCACTGTGATAAACCATGAGAACAGTGTTCTCCAACCTTGGGCCCCCAGGTGTTTTTGGCCTACAACTCCCAGCATGCCCCAGCCAGCTACGCTGGCTGGGGCATGCTGGGAGTTGTAGGCCAAAAACACCTGGGGACCCAAGGCTGGAGAACACTGCATTGGAAGAATATCAGAAGAGCACTGTTGGATCAGACCAAACGTCCATCTAATCCAGTATCCCGTTTCCCACAATGGCCCACCAGATGCCTTTGGAAATTACGCAGGCAGGACAAGAAGGCAGCACCCCTCCGCCGTGGTTGCCCCGCAGCAACTGGTATTGAGAGGATATTCCGCCTCCAGTGCTTCTAAGGAGCCATCCATGGTGCTGGACCTGTTTTGAACCCTAGTGTTAGAGTTCAGCAGTATGGGTAGCTCCTTTAAAGTTCAGACTAAAACCCAGAGTGGATACACCGCCCCACTGACATTGGAGCCACTGAGCTACCACTGCCTGTCCCTGAACACTGAAGTTCCATAGAGCCATCATGACTAATAGCCATTGCGCGATCATCTCATGGGCATCACAGCATCTTGTAGGCCAGTGAATCCCAAGCGGTCTGACTCGGTATGTAAAACAGATCCATTATATATGGAAATAAACCATACCATAGGCCAGTGTTCTCCAACCTTGGGTCCCCAGATATTTTTGGCCTACAACTCCCAGCATGCCCCAGCCAGGCCAAAAACATCTGGGGACCCAACCAAGGTTGGAGAACACTGCCACAGGCAGTGGCGTGGTGGGAAATGATGAAGTACTGGCACTTGCCGTGACAGTCCCCATAGCTCCGCCCTCAGGGAGCGGCCAAGATGGCAGGCAGCCGTGGTGTCGATCCATATGGACAAATCAGTTCTAGGAGTTTCCATCTGCTAGGAGCAGGTCTTGTGTGCAGCCGATGGGCCTTAATTGCCCATAATTCAAGGCCACGCCACCCAGAAATACTTTATATTCGAACAAGGGATGATGATATTGTTGGGAAAATTCATTCTCCACCACCACCACCACCACCACCACCTCTCCACAACTGGGAAGACTTCCGCTAAGATACAGGTTTACCACCTTAGTGAGAACGCAGCGTTTCAGGAGCAGCCTTTTTTTAAAGGGGTGAGGGTGGGAGGAGAGACTTTGACTGCAGATCCCAGGGATTCAACCCGAGACCTTCTGCAGGAAAAGCAGAAGGCTCGGCCACTGAGCCATGGCCCTTTACCCAGATGCACTAGGGCCAGGATCTCTCTTCTCGATCATCCCAGTTTGCAGGACACGGAATCATGGGCTCAAGCAACAGGAAGCCGGATTCTGCCTGGACATCAGGAAAAAAACTCCTGACTGTTCGAGCAAGACGCCAATGGAACCAACTACAGTAATACCTTGGATTGCAAGTAACTTGGTCTGAGAGCGTTTTTGCAAGACAAGCAAATATTTTTTTATAAGTTTTGACTTGATAAACAAGCGACGTCTTGCAATACAAGTAGTCCCGGTAGGGATGTAACCGCTCGCCTCAAGCGGGCGTAGCAGGCCGAAATCAGCCCCGCTCGCGCCCGCCAGAGACTCGCTTTGATATAAGAGTGTTTTGGATTACAAGCACGGTTCCAGGAACGAATTATGCTTGCAATCCAAGGTATTACTGTACCTGGGGAGGTGGTGGGCTCTCCCGCTCTGGAGGCATTCAAGGTGCAGCTGGACAGCCATCTGTCGGGGATGCTTTGACTTGGTTTCCTGCATTGAGCAGGGGGTTGGACTCGATGGCCTTATAGGCCCCTTCCAACTCTACTATTCTATGATTCTATGATTTTCAGACGTTTGGAAGGGCCATAGGTCAGTGGTGGAGTGCATGTTTGAAAACCAGTTTAGTCTGAGAGCCTCTAAGCCTGCAGTGCTGAGGCCCTCCAAATGTTGTTGGTCTTACCCCCATTATCCCTGACCACTGATCAGAGGAACAGGGAATCCTGGGGCGGGTGGCAGACCGTGGCTCGCTAATCAAAAAAGTCTGGTGCCTCGACCCTGCAAGCTTCGGCACCTCTGCACCACTGACTCTAGGGGGAAGATATTACGGAAGTGAGGGAGGGAGTCCTCAGTACCAAACTTTGCACTTGCATGGCACAATTATACCGTACATCTAACCTAACTCTCAGGGTGATGAACAGCATTGAAAGAGGAAGTTGTTTGTAACTCTGAAATTTGAGTGTAGTCTTCACTAACCTGGTCCCCGTCAGATGGATTGGACTAAAGCCCACATAATGTCTGTCATCCTCTAGTGCTGTGTTCTCCAACCTTGGGTCCCCAGATGTTTTGGCCTACAACTCCCAGCATGCCCCAGCCAGCGTAGCTGGCCAAAAACATCTAGGGACCCAAGGTTGGAGAACACTGCTCTAGTGCAACCCCAATCTGGCTCAGGTGTTTGTTTTTTTTTGTTTTTTTTAGTGAAAACAAAACCCTGTTACTGATGTTACAGATACATATCTAGATCTAGAACGCTGTCCTTCAAAATTCAAACAAAGGGGTCAGGTTTGAGACCGCTCCCCCATTTCATTTCCGCAACACGACACAGAAAGACATGCATCTCCAAGGTGCTGACTTGGATATACATCATTAATGAATCTGTTTCAATAATGCATCACTCATTAAAAATGGACGATTCAATTATTTTATTTTATTATTTTTTTTAAAAAAAAATAAAAACCTGAGATGGAGAAATCCTGAGTATGACCCAAATATGTCATGAAGGCTGATTGTTGGTTACTAAATGGGAAAGCCTCCCTTGGCATAAATAAGAATGTTAAGTGGGGACAGATCTATGACTAATGCATGATCCAGGACAGAACTGTAAAATGAACTGTAAAATGTTGCCAAAGAAGGGGGTTGCAAGTGAGCGAGATGCACAAAGAGAACGGAGGAGCCCAGTCAAATGCAAAAAGACCAGGCTAGGTGTGTGTGTGTGTGTGTGTGTGTGTGTGTGTTTAATAAATATGCCCCCATTGAGAGAAGCCTTAAGGTTTTGGGTGTCCGTGCCCAGTGCCGAGATGGAGAACCTAAGGCAATCCAAGTGTTAACATGAGAACACAGAAAGAGCCCTGCTGGATCAGACCAAGGGAGGTCCATCTAGTCCAGCATTCTGCTCACACAGTGGCCATCCGGATGCCCACAGGAAACCCACACGCAGGACATGAGTGCAACAGCACCCTCCTGCCCATGTTCCCCAGCCACTGGTGTACACAGGCACACTGCCCCTGACACTGGAAGTAGCATGTAGCCATGAGGACTAGTAGCCACGGATAGCCTTCTCCTCCATGGATTTGTCCAATCCCCTTTTAAAGCTGTCCAAAGTGGAGGCCCACACTGTATCTCGTGGAAGGGATTGTTGTTGGACACGAACTCCTCCCATCAGCCCCAGCCAGCATGGCCAACGGGCAGTGATAATGGGAGTCATCGTCCAACAACATTGGGAGCGACTGAGCACCGCTGCAGGCTTAGAGGCTTTCGAACACGTGCTCCACCACTGACCTTTGGTCAGTCTGGAATTCGGCCCTAGTGCATCTGGGTAAAGGGCCACGGCTCCATGGTCGAGAGCCCCTGCTTTGCCTGCAGAAGGTCTCGGGTTGAATCCCGGGGATCTGCAGTCAAAATCTCTCCTCCGGCTCCCGCCGCCACTGCATCAGCCCCTCCTTCCCCCCACCCCTCTCAAAAAAAAAAAGGCTGCTCCTGAAAGGCTGTGTTCTCAGCAAGGAGGTGGACCCGTATCTGGGCTGTACCACATTGGGCTGTAGGCAAAGGCTCGTGTGACTGAATGCTCCTCCATATGAAAAAATAACAACAATCCCTGCATGTAGAAAACTAGCAGGGAGGTGGCTACGCTAGTCCTCTTCTACCTGACATGATAGATTTCTACATGGAGGGAATTCTCAAATGGGAGCCCATTCAATCTACTTTTAGTCTCAAATGGTACGGTGCAGACACAGGTTTGAAAGCTGGGGCACCTTGCATCATGGCCCTAATTTCCTTCCCAGACACCCACTGAGAAACCCAATCTTATTACTACCCAGAGGTTCGGACAACCCCCTTATGTTTAACATTCCCGCTGCCACCACGGACGTGGCCCCAGACGGCCACATGTTTGATGTGCGTGAGAAGTGGCCCTAGGGTGTCCTGATGTGTGGAAGTAGAGCTCCTCCACATGAGGGTTTCATGGACCAGGATCCTGAACCCTCATCCTCAGAGGATTCCAACCCCTGGTCCTCAGAGGAAGAGGGTCCAGAATTAGTAATAGTTCAGAGAGAGGACTTTGCTACAGAAAGGTGTCACAGGGTTTCCACTTCCCTGGGGCCCAGTTCTCCAGAAAGACCCCAAGGGCTGGCTCTCCTGCATCCAGAGGAGGCTGCATTACCACCCTCAGACTCTGAGGACTCACGCCGTGAGGAAACCATCATGCCACAGCCAGTCCCACATGGATTGCAGCTTGGGATTGCTAAAAGAGACCAGGCCCCTTTAAGAGACCGAGCCTCAATCAGTATTGAGGCGGGGCCAACCAGCCTAAACGCACCCAAGCTCTTATTTAAGGCTCCATCTTGCTGCTCCTTGTTGGAGTCACATACAGAGAATCCTGTTTGGCTTCCTGCCCCAGCACTACTTAGAGCTTTCTGCAGTGCTGACCTATTCCTGCCTGGCTTCCTTGTAAAACCTGACCTATTCAGACCTCTGTTCAACACTGGTCCATAGCAGAACCTTGCAACCCAAGCTACAGTGCAGGGTATCAACGGATGTGTGTGTGTGTGTGTGTTTTGTCTGATTATACATTCATAGGTTTATACATAAATGGTTTTAATATTATGTATAATCTTATACTTTTCAGGTTTTTAATTTTTGTAAACTGCCTAGAGAGCTTTTGGCTATTGGGCAGTATAGAAATGTAATAAGTGAAAAGAAGTAAATGAATGAACCCACAACCTGAAACAGTACAGAGGGGGGTTCCTGATGGGCCCAGGATCCTTCCAGGGAGCTGCTCTACACACATACATTGGTACACATGTGGAGCTCACTTTCTTGCTTGTTGAACACACAGTTCGTAAGAACATCAGAAGAGCCCTGCTGGATCAGGCCCAGGGTCCATCTAGTCCAGCATTCTCTTCACACAGCGGCCAAGCAGCTGCCCACAGGATCCCACAAGCAGGACAGGAGTGCAAGAGCACCCTGCCCTTATCTATTCCTGGAGTGCCCAACTTAGTGCTTCTGCCCATGAACACCTCCTTTGGTGCCCCTACCTCTAGGATCTGTACCCCTCCTGACGACTGATTGATTGATTGATTTTATAATACTCTTATGTTATGCCTATCCCTGAAATAGATAGATCTGCCAGGAAAGAGCTACACGGCGCACACCCCAAAGACACAAACGGTGCAACCCAATGCATGCTTACTCTGATGTAAGCCCCACTGAGTTCAATGGGATTTTCCCTTTTAAGGAAAGTGCACATAGGAAAGTGCAGTCCCTGGGTCTATAACCTGATCCAGGGGAAGTGCTACCCTGTCTAGAACAGGCTGGATGCCAACATCCCTGCGGGGAGACAAGCCACCCCCCCCCCAACGGTAGCTCTAAGAACATAAGAAGAGCCCTGCTGGATCAGGCCAAGGGTCCATCTAGTCTAGGCAACCTGGGCTGCTTGGGGAATTCTGGGAGTTGCAACACTGCCGAAGGACCCCGGGTTGGGGAACACTGACTAGTCCAGCATTCTGTTCACACAGTGGCCAACCAGCTGCCCACGGGAAACCCACAAGCAGGACAGGAGTGCAACAGCACTTTCCCGCCCATGTTCCCCAGCAACTGGAGTACATAAGCACACTGCCTCTGATACCGGTGTGTGTGTATGTGTGTGTGTGTGTGTGAGTGTGAGGGAGGGAGGGGCAAGAGCAGGGGTGTTGAACCTCTTTCAGCCTAAGGGCTGAACTCAATTTAGGAGAAGAAGCTGGATTGAAAAGGTGAGGGGACAAAAACACCAGCCTATTTTAGCTGAAAGCTCTTAGTGCCAGCAGGAGGCATGTCAACCTTTTCGAATGGGGGGTGGGGGAAAGCTGCACAAAAGCCAGGAAGCCCCCAAATGGGCCAGATTGTGACTCCAGTGGGTCTGGGCTTGGCCCACGAGCCTGAGGTTCCGAACCCCCTGGGCCAGAGGGTGCAACCCCGCTCCCCCCTCAACCCGAACGGGGTGGTGTCCATTTGAGCCCCCCTACTGTTGCCGCATGCACTGGGGGAAATAACTGGATACAGTGAATAGATTTCCAGAAACAATTTCAGAGACCACAGAGGATCCAGCACCAGTTTATTGACTTTTTGAATATATCTTAAGTCAAATAAGTCTTCACAAGTTTCATGCAGGCTACATGCTTGTCCCAGCTGCTTCCTCGGGGATGGAAGGCAGGGGCTTCGATTCTGTCGCTTGGTCCTGTCTGAAGGAACTTGGTTCCTCGGCTGTAGCACCGGTGGTTTGATCAGCGGTTCTGCAAGCAGAAAAGAAGCTGTCATTCCTGCAAGACTGGTCCAAAAACCCTATTCCTTTGCACTTAACAATAGTGAGATGTGTGTGTGTGTGTGTGTGTGTGCTTACACATGGAATTACATCATGCAATACGTCGGTTTTGCGAAGTACCCAACTGAGATGCCGCAGGAACAATTGGTCAGGTCGATCCTGCTCTCAAAAAGCTGCCTTAAAGGAATGTGACTCGTTTAGGCCTTTTTAAAATGAATCCGGTTTTGCGAAACCTCAAACCCTCGATGTCCCAGAGTTCATCATGAAAGAAAGTTCAAGATCCCTAGAGGCCACCCAAGCTATTAAAATGCACTTACCAATGGATTATCACCTGCATAGAAAATTAGCAAAAATTAATCTCGACTAAACGGCAAAAAAAAAATAAAAAAAAAATAGGAATATTGTCCTCCCACAGTTGCATGTGCTGGAGTCGTGTTGAAATCGCTGGGATGTCAGATGTGTCAGACAACAACTCCCATGAACCCTAGCCCAGTGTTCTCCAACCTTGGGTCCCCAGATGTTTTTGGCCTACAACTCCCAGCATGCCCCAGCCAGCTACGCTGGCTGGGGCATGCTGGGAGTTGTAGGCCAAAAACATCTGGGGACCCAAGGTTGGAGAACACTGCAGCTAGCCAGCATGGCCAATGCTGCCCTGAAGTTTCATTGAACTCTGATGGGGAAGAAGAAGGCACAAATGATCACTCAGACGATCAAACTTCAGAACTGCTTCTGCTGATATGCTTTTTTGAACTCAGGAATGAGTCGTTCGAAGTATATATTTGATTATGGGGCTGGATTTCAGCTTTTGGCTCATGTCTCTCCGTGCGTGTCAGTGCTCAAAATGTGGATGATCATCTTACAGCCCCAAACCAGGGTTGTTGTTTTTGTTTGTTTCTTGAAACTCAAAGAACACACTGCTCCTAAACAGCCAAAAATTCCCGGGATGTCGATGTATATTATGTTTTTTTGGGGGGGCCCTTTCCCCTTTTTGAGGGACATTGTTTTCTGCACTGATTTTCTGCACGCCGATGCTGAATTGAACGGAATGGGCAAAATTCTTCATCTCTTGTTTCCAAGTGGCTTGCAACTCCTTGACAACCACGTTTTGAAATTCCACCCGGTTTTTGAATGTATGCAAAATGACATCTGGGCAGTTGGCTTCCCTTAAAGCAGGTGACGGATGTTTGCAAATGCCACATCACAACAAGAGCTGTGCGACAGTGTGATCTGTTAAGTATGACAGAGGCGTGTTGTGAAAATTCGGATGGCCTGAGATGAAGATGGACTTCAGGTTTTTTTAAAAAATACAGAGATGGCAAGATGCGTTGATTCCACCTTATTTGCAAAGATTTTCCCAGAAGGATTCTCTTGGTTTTCACCAAGTATATCACAGATACCTAATCAGTTTTTTATGTGTTTGTAGCCATTTTCATTGCTTCACACAACATTAAGTCTAGGATCAGCTCCTAGGGTTTTTGTGTCATGAAGCCTACAAGAAGTAAGCAGACAGCAAGATGTGGACCAGAAGCTGGCTAAACTGGACTATCATTTTCTTCAGAGTGTATTTTACATTTTCCTTCAGATCTAAGGGTGGCCACATGTCCTACGTTACAGAGGACAGTCCTCTATTTATTTATTTATTGGTTTTTAACATTTATCTACTAAAAAGCCATCGAGGGCCATTTTCTATTTGATGGGCTGCCCAGTCCAAGTCTGTTATAAAGCCAAAGAACCCTAAGAAGAGAGAGCATGCCAGGGCCTTGAAATTTCCAGTGTGGCGTAGCGGTGAGAGTGTTGGACTGGGACTCGGGAGATCCGGGCTCTATTCCCCGCTCGCCCATGAAATTCACTGGGTGACTTTGGGCCAGTCACTGACTCTCAGCCTAACCTACCTCACAGGGTTGTTGTGAGGATAAAATGGAGAGGAGGATGAGGATTATGTAAGCCGCCTTGGGTTCCTTGCAGGAAAAAAGGCGGGATATAAATATCACAAATACATAAATTAATATTGCCCATCAAGTCTTCCTCACTATGCTGAGATGTTCCAGTAATTATTTCTACATCTGCATTATACGTATAAAGTACCATATGCAAATGTCATGCGAATCAATGTCCTCATTTATGGTGATGTGTTTCCTCTGTTGGGGTGATGTGTACGTGGCCACCCTAATCCAGACCCTTTGTGACCCCTTATTCATATCTTTATAGTGACATGTATTGAATTGTTTGTATTGAAACAATTTTTTTTGAGGGGGGGGGATATTCCCCTAATTCAGACTTGCTAGCAAAAATTCAGACTTAGTGCTAAACTACACATCTATCTAAAATGGGTTTCCAGGTCACCTTTAAAGGTGGAACCCTTAAAGATCAGCAACTGGATCTCCTGCTGCATTTTTCTTCTCCTAAATGCAAGTGTGTGTGTGTGTGTGTGTGTGTGTGGTGGTGGTGGGAAACAATTTGGATTGCGGTTGCGAAGCAGAGGAGCCGTATTTAACTCCCCCCCCCCCCATGCTGGTTTCTCGATGTGTAAACCCCCACCCCACCCAAAGCTGTTATTAGCTGCCGAGGGAAAAACGTAGAGGCACCCGTATTATGGATTCTAATAGCAGTCCAGGGGTGGTGTGCAGTTGGGGAAAGAGTTTGCCTCCCTCCCCATGTGCCACGGCTCTATCCATACACCTCCTGCACTGCTTTTAGAAGGAAAAAAAATGCAACAGGAGAACCAGTCACCAATCACCCACATATTATGTAGTTTGGCACGAAGTCTCCTAATTTGATCTTTAAAACAAACAAACAAACAAACAAACACCATTCCCCAATTGTGTATGCTGCTGGGTTTGGGGTTTCAGAAGAAACAGTGTGTAAAAGAACTGCACAGCAAGTTGATTTGTAACATTTCATTTATCTACCCGTAAGATATAGACCAGGGGTGCGCAACCTTTTTTCTGTCAAGGACCACATGCCCTCAGGGGTAAGCTGTCAAGGGACTGCATGCTAGTGATTGGCAGGGCCAATGCCAAAAGAGGGTGGGACCACCCCCTTTCTCTCTCTTTCTGCCACCCCTTTCTCTCTCTCTTTCTGCCTCCCCTTTCTCTCTTTCTGCCTCCCCTTTCTCTCTTTTTCTGCCTCCCCTTTCTCTCTCTTTCTGCCACCCCTTTCTCTCTCTCTCTGCCTCCCCTTTCTCTTCTGCCACCCCTTCTCTCTCTTTCTGCCTCCCCTTTCTCTCTTTCTGCCTCCCCTTTCTCTCTCTTTCTGCCACCCCTTTCTCTCTTTCTGCCTCCCCTTCTCTCTCTTTCTGCCTCCCCTTTTCTCTTTCTGCCCCCCTTTCTCTCTTTCTGCCACCCTTTCTCTCTTTCTGCCACCCCTTTCTCTCTTTCTGCCACCCCTTTCTCTTTCTGCCGCCTTTCTCTTTCTGCCACCCCATTTCTCTCTTTCTGCCCACCCCCTTTCTCTCTCACTTTCTGCACCACCATTTCACTCTCCCTTCCCCCTCTCCCTCTCCTTCCCTGCTCAGCAGCTGCCAGGGGAGGAGCAGGTCACTCTTGCCAGAAATGTGAACTACAGAGAGCTTTTGAAATTAGGCCTATGGCCACAGGTTGCCTACCCTTGCTATAGACCAGTGTTCTCCAACCTTGGGTCCCCAGATGTTTCTGGCCTACAACTCCCAGCATGCCCCAGCCAGGTTGGAGAACACTGCTATAGACAGTGGCCACAATCCAACAATGCTGAGCACACTTAAAACCCTTAAAATTAATGGCCTTGACAGCGTTCACCTCTGTTTTGGATTGTAGTCTTTAAAATATCCCTACGTTATTTCCAAAACAAAATGTGAAATTCTGGCAGATTTTAGTGTGTGTGAATGAACATCACATCAGCTCCGCTTTGTTCATGCTAGGCTAGACCACGCTAGGTTCTTGAGAGCCATTGGGAAGACATTTTGGCAGAGGAGGCATCCGAGTCAATGGTACCAAAACCAAGAAAGAGCCCTGCAGCACCTTAAAAGTGAATGTGTGTCTTATGGCATGAACAGTCGAATGCATGACGCATGAAATGGACAGCCAGATGTGTTGGGTATGTATTTCTAAAACAGAGAATGTGGCTTATTATTAGTTCTTTAAAGGCAAATTGTCCACTAATTTTTCTATTAGCCATGGCAGCTAAATAAATAGAACCCCCCACATTCAGCCTATCTCTGAATACGGGGCATTAGGCACCAAATGAGAAGCCATTTTTCCTGTCCTGTTCGTGAACTTCCTCTGGAAATGTCAAAGGAATCGACTCCTTTTGTGGATGTTCAAATTCAGCAGCTTTGCAAGTGGACATTTCATCCAGTTGGTACGATTCTTTTTCTTTCACACCACACTCAAGAATCGTCGCCGTCGTCCCCCTCCCCAGTTTTTCCTCTAAAGAAAAGTGGAGAGGAAATCTTTACGATGCACAGATGTCTTCCATTGGTGTATTTGCTTGGCCTTTTCCATGCACTTTTGTGGCATTTGCCCTAAATTGGGCTTAGTCCAGGGCAGTCAGTTGCTTTTTGTCCCCTTGTTACATTACAAGTCGTCATTTGGATCTCTCTCCCTCCTTCCAAGCAGCTCCAAAGCACCTTTTAGCCTTGTATCATGACTACTACCCTGTGAGGTAACTTAGGTTGGAAGGTACTGACTAGGTTCAGACAAGGCAATAACCCACACTCAAAGGCTGAGTATGGGTTGAGTGTGGGGTTTTGTTGAACCTTGGGATGTTGTTGAAACATGGGTTATCATGTTGGCTGAACCTAGCTGCACTAACAAACCATGGCTTGTTAACCATGAACAACCCATGAAGAGAACCCATGGTTTCTTGTTGGGTTGTGAACTATGAGTTGTTCATGATTAACAACCATGGTTTGTGGTTAACAAACCATGGTTTGTTATCTTGGCTGGGTCCAGACAACACAATAACCCATGTTTCAACAACCCACACTCAACCCATACTCAACTCTTGAGTGAGGGTTATCATGTTGTTTGAACCCAGCCACTGAGTAAGTATACATGTAGGAAAACATGTGGATCTAGACTCAGTTATGCTTTGAGTAGGCCCATCAATAAAGCTCAAGTTAGTCATAATTCTCCCATTGATTTCAATAGGTCTGCTTGAAGAATGACTAAGTCTAGATCCAACCCACTGTGTGAAATGCCCTTTAGATGGCCTAGATCCAGGTCCCGTCCAAGCTTGGTTGCATCCATGCTCCCCAGGGCAATGTTTGCCATTCATCTAGGATGCATGTGTTGATTCAGCTATTTTGTTGTTTCACTGCATTATGTGTCTTTAATTATAAATGTGGATTTGATTGTTTTATTCCTTTGAGCACCCAAAGGTGCTCCAATTGGATGGAACAACAGACATTTTATAAATGCAAATAAAATATTATTCCTTGATCTTCCTTTGACTCCCACCTGGCTGCTGGGATTTGCTCCGACAGTCCATGCTCCTTCTTTCATCACAAGGCTGTGTGTTTAAAATGTGGCTGTTTGACTGCTTCAATGACTTTAGCTAATTGTCCTTTAACGGAATAAATGTAAACTAAATTACAACATGCCCAAACCTCAGTATGCCTTTTGAGATCTGAAGGAGGTATAATTTGATAAACCTAAGGCCACCTTTGAACATTTATTTTCATTCCCCACTAGAAAAGAACACACACCAGACGCAAAATAGGCTAAAACTATGAAGAAGTGTGTTTTTAATTGCAGCCCCCCTCTGCTTTAAAACAATGGTCCTTAGCTAATTAAGCAACTCAAATTTGAGTGAATTAATCTACCGATTAAAATGTGCAGCCCCTAATTAAAGAAATACAAGAAATGAAAGTGTCCTAATCCAAGGGATGAGTGACCTGGTTCATGCTTTGTTCTCCTTTCAGCTTTGCAAATCCTTGTTCCATCTACAAACCTTGCACTGTTTCCCTTGTTATTCTGCCATATGAATCTAGAGCTCTCAGAGAACTTACCATTAGAAAGAACACTTATTGTGCCTTATTCAATTGGGAGGAAAAAAAATTAAGATCAGGACTTGAGGATTCATCTTCAGCGTTTATTTATCATTGTCCAGGGGGAAAAAATAAAAAATAAAAGAGTGACCCCCTATTTGAGCAAGCAAAATCCACAAGCACGGCACAATCAATTGGCTATACATTAATATTGGTCTGGTCATGATCATACTATAGCAAAAATGAGGGTAGTGTCTGGACAGATGGTGAACTCTAACATGGTTTGCCCAGGAGACAATTTTTTTGGTGGTGATATGTGGTTGAACCTAGGCCACAAAATACCTTGACTCCCAGAGTCAAGAGAACACATGGGTTTATGGAGGACACTTTATATATATATACCGTATATATTTCCCGACAGAAACACTGCAGATGTGAGCAAAGCAGGTGATTGTGGTGTTTATTTCTTTTTCTTTTTGCAAAGCCAAGTGGGGTGGGGTGGGATTATAAAGAAGCCGTGGAAAGGACTTTTAGCACCATCTCGCAAAGGTGGAGGGAAATAACAGTACATGAACAGTGAATGTGACCAGAAACAAGCAGACAAAGGCAGAGGAATATTCCAAAAGGAAAGCGGGGAAGAGGAAGCCAGCCAGCAAGCAATGTTTTGTACAAGGAATGCAAAGAAATGCGTTACACAAGTTGCCATGACACATTTTAGATCTCATTTTAGAAAAGAAAAAAAAAACAAACACAACCTGAATTGCTTGAAGTAATAATGTTGGCATCCGACACAATGAGAAGGATTCAGGTGCTTTATGGTTGCTTTTAAAAGAGACACTTGGGTGTTAACCAGAGAGAAAAAAGCGGCTAGAGGTCTGTTATGTCTTCCTTAACCCAAGAAGGGGGGGGGCACCCTTCATTTCATTAGGGTGCAGCTCCCACATGGACCAGTATGGGGGTGGTTCAGCATCCTACAGAAGGGCAGGTCAGCACTGGAACAGCCCTTAATGGGACTTAGGCACAAACTAGGCCAATACATCAGATGCATGTCTGCATTTAACATGCCTGATTTGTGTTACGGTATTTAAGGATTGGGGCTTAACTCTTTCCTTCTGCACTGCCATTTTGATTAAAAATCTCCCTTCCTCCCCAAGTTTCTATTTGCCCAGGGAGCGAAGCTCCCACGCTTTCCTCTCTTTCTGCTGCATGTCTAGAACCAGCCTGAATCGTATCCCACTTCTGTACTGGGTCAGAGGCAGCTCATGAAAACGGGGAATGCAACGCAGACCGACGGTTACCGGTACTTTTTTGCTCCACTGCCAGTGGTTGGAAGATCAACTGCAGCCAACTCTCCCCACCAAAAAAACAAATCAAAAATCTCCTCTGTGCATCACAAATTTACAGCTAGGGCTTTCCCCTATTAATATATTAATGCAACGAGGAAATGAATCCACTATGCTGGATTGGAGTGCAATCGTGCCTGCTCTTGTGTGAGGCTGCATTTGAGAATCCAAGACCCAGGAAAGTTTTACGTTCAGGAATTCCATGAGTTGGTTGGTGGTTCAGCTAATGAGAGGAAAAACTGCTCAAAGATTTCAGCTATCCCCTTTGGATCCTAGAGGCCAACTCTTCCACGCATGGCTCTCCTTAAGTACTTAATAAGACACGTCTGTGGGTGGAGGAAATGGCAGCCTTTTTCATGTTCTGCAATGAGTCTTTTCAGAGCTGCAAATCTGCATAATCGAGCGCTGTCCATGCAGGTTTTCCCAAAGCATTCTGAATAGCAAATGAGCATTATGGATCAACCAACGAAGCTCTCTCATGATACATGCAATTGTTGTTGTAAAAACAAAACAAACAAAAACGCAACACCTTGCAATTATTCTACACTTCTGCTTCCTGATGGATATTCCTGAATTCCTCCAGAGCACTGGAGGCATATCGCTTTTCCCGCCCCTCCCTCCCACTACATACATACACACAATCCAGGCTATACTTCATACTCTACATTTCTAATACAGCTACGCTTAGAAATACACCACAGAATTCATTACACATAAGAGTCGAAAGCGTTCGGGCACAAGCCATAGAGAACACGTCATACTACACAATACACTATGAATGATTTTTGCATTCAGTTCAGGAGTCAAGTCAAAAACATTTGCTAACCATTTATCATACATCTTCCCTCACGCCCCCCCCCCCCCAGTCTTTTAGATATGTTCTCCTACCCCTGGCATTCTGGCAAACCAATATTTCTGCTTATTTCTCAACTATCTGTCAGGGATGCTTTGACCTGGATTCCTGCATTGAGCAGGGGGTTGGATTCGATGGCCTTGTGTAGGCCCCTCCCAACTCTACTTTTCTATGATTCTACCTCCAAAACGAGCATTTACATTCCGAAAATCTCATACTCTAGAAATAATCATTAAAAGGAAAAGAAAGAACTTTCTTTCAACTCCCAGCATGCCCCAGCTGGCCTTTTTTCTGTCTAAACATGCTATAGGATTGCGCCCTTAAAGTGGATTCCTTTCTCTTAACATCTCCATAGCAACACTGGGGCCCTGGAATGTTGGGCTTTCGATGCTCCCCAGTTCCCTTTCTCTTTTGTTGGTGTCATTTCAAGAACGAATTGGCTATTTTGGTCCAAAAAGCAATTAAAACATGCCAGCTTCCCTTCACTCTGGCCATCATAACCTTTTAAGGCACAATCCTATGCATGTTTAGACAGGAAAAAAAAAAAGGTCTACAACTCCCAGCATGCCCCAGCTAGCCTTTTTTCTGTCTAAACATGCTATAGGATTGCGCCCTTAAAAGTGTTTACTGGCAGTGGCACTCGAATCATGGAGGAACCAGAAAAAAGAGAGAGAAAAAGTCAGACTAAGCCATATGAGTGTGTGATGTGAACCCGAAACATTTGTGGATTTCCGTGATCAATCTAAATGGTATTGTCACAACCCACCGAGGTGGGGCCTAGCAGGCGCTCTCCAAATTTCAGAGTATGCCAACTGCTCAGTGCAGAGGGTTGGCCAGTTATGCATTGTCAGAAAGGACAAAAAAAAAGAGGACACAATGTTGCATAGAATTTGCACGTGCCAATTTATACGGATGGACGCACATTTAGAAGTCATCGCATTAATTTTAAATAGAAATCCAATGCATCTCACCATAGTGGGGAAAACTGTGAACGGGTGACCTGTGTGTCGCCTGCCCAGACATCTGTCCAGGTGTGAACTGCGGGTGGGCAACTTCGAGGCCCTCTCGGTTTTTGATCATTCAGCCAGGCTCGGACTGGACAGCCGTTCAAACAGAGGATCGCTTTAAAGCAGGGGCTCTCCAACCTTGGGTCCCCAGATGTTGCTGGCCTACAGCTCCCAGCATACCCAGCCAGCTCTGCTGGCTGGGTATGCTGGGAGCTGTAGGCCAGCAACATCTGGGGGCCTAAGGCTGGAGAGCCCCCTGCTTTAAATCGAGGACAGTCTCTATAAAGTAGGACATGTGGCCACCGCATTGACATAACTCTAGCTGATTCTCATACGGCACCTTCATTTATTTATTTTTTATTTATTTATTTCTTCTATTTATTAAT